>JAAAKG020147707.1:0-10405 GCA_010014905.2 Druon quercuslanigerum
ACGAAATCGTCCGTAGATTTTTTTTATTTGTGCATTAAAAGTGTCCATGCACTCTAGCCTTCAAAATTTAGTGGTTGTTTTTTTCAAATTAAACATGGGGGCATCCAGTATGGTGGCTTAAATTCATTTTTTTTTTATTTTTACGGTACTTTCTCCTGCAATAACAATTTTTGTTCAATTTTGATAAAAATAAGTGCAAGATGGTTTTTTGGGTCGCTCATTGTGAATCTGCTATCACCTTTTCAAAATTCAAGATGGCGAATCCAATATGGCTGCCAAAAATTTCAAAAAATTGTTCAATTTTTATGTAAATTCGTACAGATGGGTTTTTTGGATCGTTGATTACGAATCTGTTGTCAGATTTTCAAAATTTAAGATGGTGGGCACAATATAACTGCCAAAAATTTCAAAAAATTGTTCAATTTTAATGAAGATATTCAATTAAAAAGAAAAACGTGATAAAACAAGTAAATTACACGAAACTGTAGCAATAAAAATTTTTGAATTATTGATTATAAAAGATTTTACTTAAAATAAAAAAAATGTGTAAATTTTGAAAAATTTGAAAAAGTTAAAAAAAAAAGTAGAGTTATTCTTTATTGCGTTTACCTCCTCGTTGTAAAAGCCGGGCAGCGACACATAATATATGTCGTCGAAGAAACGCGATCCATAACCTCCCCATTCATAATTTCATGAAAATTGAACAATTTTTTGAAATTTTTGGCAGCCATATTGGATCCACCATCTTGAATTTTAAACATCTGATAACAGAATCGTAATCAGCGATCCGTAAAACCCTCTTATACGAATTTTTATGAAAATTGAACCATTTTTCGACATTTTTGGCAACCATATTGGATCCGCCATCTTGAATTTAAAAAATCTGATAACATATTCGTAATCAGCAATCCAAAAAACCCCTCGATAAAATTTTTGATGAAAATTGACAAACTTTCGAAATTTTCGGAAGCCATATTGGATCTGCCTACTTGAATTTTGAAAATCTGAATCAATAAGTTAGAATCTTATACTAAGTATTTGGATTATTGATTTAAAAAAGTTTTCTTATAAAAAAAAATTTTAATTTGAAAAAATTAAAAAAAAAAGAAGAGACTTTGTTTATTGCGTTCACCTCCTCGTGGTGAAATCCAGGCAACGACATATAAGACCCGCAACCTCCCAATTCATATTTTCAAAAAATTTGAACACTTTTTTGAAATTTTTGGCAGCTGTATTGTATCCACCATCTTGAATTTTGAAAATCTGACAATAGATTCACAATCAGTGCCATACATTTTAAAGGCTAGAGTGCATGGACACCTTTAATGCACAAAAAAAAATCTACGGACGATTTCGTTCCTAAAATTACATATTAAAAATTTTTAAAAATTGTATTGTCGATTTTTTCTATGACCGATTTCATAGTTAATAGAGCCGTTGAAAAAAAATTTTTTAAATATGTCCAGTCAGGACTTAATGGGTTAATGAACTGTCACATAAAAAAAATTAGGCACATTTCAACCCTTACTCTCCAAATTACTTTTTTATTTTAATGTTCGATTTATTACTGAGGTTTTTAATTCACTTTAAGGCTACATTACTTTCGGGGGGGGCATAACAAATTATCTGTTTTTAACAAGGGGGTGGGGGGTTAAAAATGTGTGTTGTATTTTATGGATAATCCCTGAGGAGAGATAAGATGAAAAAGAAAACAGCGGAGGTTGTAGAAGAAGAATGGAAGATAAAGAAAGCCGGGAAGAAAATGTGGTAAAAGTTGTAGAGGATGGAGAGTTTTTGTCCAATTTTGGGAGAGATTAACACATAAAATAAGATGACCTCTTGAAAGTCAATTCAATTTCATTTAGGTTTTTTTCTAGTCATAAAAAACTCTCTAAATGTAGACCACAAATTGTTTGAGAGTTGAAAAGAAGCCGGGATATCGTTTTCAATAAATTGCATTTTACTCCCTCTAGCGAGCTTTACAGCCAGTCGATTCGAACGAATTCTCTTAAATCCGGTATAAAGTTGTGCGAGCCGGGGAAATGGGTTTAATTTGTAAAAGCTAATTTAGCAAAGTTTTAGCGTAGATAGTATTGGTAGAGACTTAGTCGCCTCGCAAATTATGCTTCGATTGCCTAGCAATCGAGAAGATGTAGATTCAAGTGCAAAGAAGTTCTGGGGATTCAAACTGGAAAGCCTCGAGGCGATCGAAAAGAAGAGCTCAATCTCTCTTAAATTTCAACTCCCAGTTAGATGAAATTTAAATTCCGAAATTAAATTAGTATTACACTTTGCAAAGTAAATTACAGTTGGAGAGATTTCAAATTCACCGAGAAAGTATGAATTCGAATTCGGTAGCCTTTGAAACAATATTTAGGAACGTTATTGATTTATAAAAATTGGTTCGAACAATCTTAAGAAATTCAAAATTGTGTGGAACACTTTTGGACCTAGAAAATTTTAAATTGCTCAAAAGTCTTTTTTGTTAGTAAATTAAACTTTTTGTTTAAAAATTCATCTTTTTGGTGGTGAATTCTTGAATTTTGCCGAAAATTTGTTTTTTTTTTATAAGAAAATTAATCTTTTTGTTTAAAAATTCGTCTTTTTTATAGTAAATTATTTTTTTCATTTAAAAATTTATCTTTTTAGTTGAAAATTCAAGTTTTTGGCGGAGAATACTTGAATTTTTTTTTAATTAGTTTTTCTGTAGAAAATTCATCCTTCTGTTTGTCATTGTTTTGGATAAAAAGTTAATAACAATTGAAAACAAATTTCTTTCTTAAAAATTCAACTTTTTGGTTGAGAATTGTTTAATTTGATTGAAACTTCCTCTTTTTTCATAGTGAATTAATTTTTTTTAATTATTCTTTTTGGTGGCGAATTCTTGAATTTTGTTGAAAAATTTGTTTTTTCAGCAGAAAATTAATCTTTTTAGGTCAAATCTCAAGTTTTTGGTTAAGAATACTTCAATTTTTTTTAAATTAGTTTTTATGTAGAAAATTAATCCTTTTGTTTAAAGTTCGTCTTTTTGGTATTTGATTAGCCTTTTTTTTCTAAATCATTGTTTTGGATAAAAAAATTAATAGCAATTGAAAACAAATTTCTTTCTTAAAAATTCAACTTTTGGTTGAGAAATGTTTAATTTGATTGATTTTTTTTTGTAGTGAGTTAATGTGTTTTTTTAATCTTCTTTTTGGTAAAGAATTCTTGAGTTTTGTTAGAACTTATCTTTTTCGATAGAAAGTTAATTTTTTTGTTTAAAAATTTATCAAGTAAGTTTTAATGTTCAACTAGTTTCGTAAACATTAAAAAAATATTCTTTCTTTCATAGAAATTCACATTTTTGATTGAGAATTCTTGTATTTTATTGAAAATTCGTCTTTTTTGGTGGTAAGTTAATCTTGTTGTTTAAAAGTTCATCTTTTTGGCGGGGAATTCTTGAATTTTGTTAAAAATTTGTTTTTTTAGCAGAAAATTAATCTTTTTGTTTAAAAATTCGTCCTTTTGGTAGTGAATTAATTTTTTATTTAAAAATTTATCTTTTCAGTTGAAAATTCAAGTTTTTGGTGGAGAATACTTTAATTTTTTTTAAATTAGTTTTTCTGTGGAAAATCAATCCTTCTTTTTAAAGTTCCTTTTTTTGGTAGATAATTCATCTTTTTTTGAAAAATTCATTCTTTTGAATAAAAAATTAATAACAAGATACTAAAGTTCATCTACTTTCATAACAAATTGAAAACAAATTTTTTAATTAAAAATTCAACTTTTTGGTTAAGAATTCTTTAATTTTGTTAAAAATTTGTTTTTTCGGCAAAAAAATAAACTTTTTGTTTAAAAATTCTTCTTTTTAAGTTGAAAATGCCATTTTTTGTCTTTTTGATAGTTGATTAATCTTTTTTTTTAAATCATTGGTTTTAATAAAAAATTAATAACAATTGAAAACAAATTTCTTTCTTTAAAATTCAACTTTTTGGTTGAGAATTGTTTAATTTGATTGAATTTTTTTTTTGTAGTGAATTAATGTGTTTTTTAACCTTCTTTTTGGTGAAGAATTCTTGAGTTTTGTTAGAAATTACCTTTTTCGATAGAAAGTTAATTTTTTTGTTTAAAAATTTATCAAGTAAGTTTTAATGTTCAACTATTTTCTTAAAGATTAAAAAAATGTTCTTTCTTTCATAAAAATTGACATTTTTGGTTGAGAATTCTTGTATTTTATTGAAAATTCGTCTTTTTTGGTTGAAAATTAATGTTTTTGTTTAAAAATTCATCTTTTTGGCGGGGAATTCTTGAATTTTGTTAAAAATTTGTTTTTCAGCAGAACATTAATCTTTTTGTTTAAAATTTCGTCTTGTTGGTAGTAAATTAATCTTTTTATTCAAAAATTTCTCTTTTTAGTTGAAAATTCAAGTTTTTGGTGGAGAATACTTGAATTTTTTTGTAGTTAATTTTTATGTAGAAAATTAATCCTTTCGTTTAAAGTTCATCTTTTTGGCAGTGTATTAACCTTTTTTTTAAATCATTGTTTTGGATAAAAATTAGGAACAATTGAAACCAAATTTTTTTTCTCCCATCCGGAAATGCAAAATTGTGTGGAACACTGTTGGACCTAAAAAGTTTTAAATCGCTTGAAACTGGGATTCGGAACAGGTTTAATACACAGGTTTTCATTTAGAAAGAAAAAAAAATCCAGAGTTAAATATATTTTTGGTGTGGAAATTAATTGATTTTAACGAAAATGTAACAATAAAGCTAAACAATATTCATTTTAATTAATACTGATGTGTTTTAATTTTTTTTATTTAATTAATTACTTATCTCTTAGGTTGAAAATCAAACTATTTTTTAATGAAAATTATGTCTTATTTTTTTTATTTTTCTGAAAATATTTCAAATTTGTTAAATATATTGGTAGAAAAACTAATCTATTTTCGTTAAATATTTAACTGTTCAATAGAAAATTGAACAATTTGGTTGACAAATTCTTTTTCCTTAAATATACTTCTTGGTTGAAAAATCAACTATTTAATTAAAAAATTTTCGGTTTCAAAATTTATCTGCTTAGGTAGACTTGAAATTTTTTTGTTTCTTAACTGAAAAATCTGTTTTGGTTGTAAAATCAACTATTTTGATAAAAATTCGTCTTTTTTGCATGATTTCAACTTTTTGATTTAAAATTAGAATCTTTTTATAAAAGAAACTTTTTTTTAATAAACACTACTTGATTGGAAATTCTCCCTTTTTTTGATCGAAAATTTAACTTTTTAACTGAAATTTCAACTATTTGGTTTAAACTAAAATTGTTGTTGGAAATTATTTTTTTTATTGATTAAAAATTCTTTTTTTTTAAATTTTTTTAGCTCAAAATTTAACTATTCCATTTCTGATAGAAAATTTATTTTTGATTTAAAATGTCAACTTTTTTTTAAATGGATAATTTTAGTTTTAAATTCTACTATTTTGTAGTAAACAAATTTTTTTACTAAAAATTTAGCTATTCTAGGTAAAGATTGACTATTTTAGTTAAAAAAATTCACCTCTTTTGTAGAAATTTTATCTCTTTGGTTGAAAATCAAAATATTTTTGATTTAGATTTTTATCTTGAAAAGTCTACTATTATATTTTTCGCTGAAAATTAATCTGTATCTTAAAGCAATTTTATTATTAAATTAAAATTTGTATTATTTTTCTGAAAATATTTCAAATTTGAAAAAGCTTCATTCTTCTTGTTTCAAATTTAATTTCTTGTTTGGTTGAAGTTTTAAATATTTTTTAAAAAATTTGTTCTTGTTTTAATTGAAAATTAGTTTGTCTTAACTAAAAAATCAACTATTCCATGTTTTGTTGATAATTTCACTTTTTTATATGAAAATTCAACTATACTATAGACAATTCAACTATTTTCTAAAAAATTTAATTTTTCTTGAAAACTTCTGAAAATTTAACTCTTCCATTTTTCATTGAAAATGTATGTTTTTTAGTTGAAACTTCAATTATTTGCTTTAAATTGAGCATTTCATTTGAAAAGTCAACTATTTGGTACAAAATTAAATTTTTGTCAAAAATAATTTTTTTTGATTGAAATTTTGTACTAAAAATTTTAATATTCTAATTAAAGATTGATCATTTTATATAAAAATTCATCTCTTTCCACAAAAAATTAATTTCTGGTTAAAAATCAAACTATTTTTGGTTGACAGTTTCTAGTTTCTTGTTAAAAACCCTACTATTGTATTTTTCGCTGAAAATCCCTCTTTATTTTTTATATGTTTTATTATTTTGTTGAAATGTCTATTATTTTTCTGAAAATACTGCAATTTTGTTAGAACTTCATTCTCATTATTTAAAATTTGATTTTTTTGTTTGGTTAAAAATTTAAATATTTTGTTAAAAATTCGTTCTTAATGTTGATTTGAAATTAACTCTTCTTAACTAAAAACTCAAGTATTCGATATTTGGTTAAAAATTTATCTTTTTAAGTTAAATTTTCAACTTTTGGTAGAAAACCAGCGCAATTGAAAAAATTGAGAATCAGAAATTTACTAATTAACCTCGTTGACAAGCTGACATGAATAGTGCTATTCTCGGGTCCCATTCCGGGCCGATGCGGATTTTTTCTCGTTTCTCTAAAAAATATTTTTCCACTTCAATTGACAAAATTTAACATAATAAATTTATATATAAGTAAAGTAATTTAAAAACTAATTCTAGATCCACAAAATTGGATCGTTTTAATCCGAATTTTTTTTTATCTTTTAAACTTTTTTCCACTTTTTCAACTGGCTCCCGTTAAGTGAAAACTTTTCTCTTTAACCAACCTGATATTGGAAAATATCGGTTAAGGTTAGAAAGTAGGTTATGGGTGTCAATTTAGACCCCCCCCCCCCCTCGCTCTGATATCGAGAGCGCAGGGATTTCCGGATGGAATAGATCCTCGCTAGTGATAGTAGTATATATTCCACGGGACACTGTTTCACTGCAACTAAATCCTGTAATCCTAGAGTGTTCGAATTTCAAAACATTTCTCCTAGAGTCTAGATTCTAGGACACACCTGCTAATCCATTTTGACCTTTCCGAGTGCATCCAGCTCTTTCTCTAATTCTCTGAATCAGCGATTACTAAACTATTTTCGAAGACAGGGTCCCTGCCGCGTCTAGTGGATGCCCGCTAGCTGCGGTAGGGGGACGCCAGCGTAACCGCGGCAGTCGAGGCAGACACTCTGATGTGACTAAAAGGCTGCTCTCCTTTAGGGGTTGTTTATAAACTAACTTACAAATTTTTGCCTATTCCTGAATATCCTCGTCCCCCTTTTTGATGACCTAAGTTTTGTAGCCCCCCCCTCCCCTCAGAAAGTAACGCACTCAAAAGTTCTCTTAGAACAGGAGAAAATGAGTGATTAAAAATAAAGATTTTAGATTTTCTACTAACGAGATTAATTTTCAATTCAAATTCGGCTCCTTTAAGATTATTTTTGTAACATTTCCTTCCAAAAACTAATTTTCTATCAAAAAGACTAATTCTTTCGAAGATGGTTAAATTTTCTACAAAAAAAAACAAATTTATCAAAGCAGTTGAATTTTAATCCTTAACAAAAATTTATAATTGTTGCTGGAGTTTCACCCGAAAAAAATGCATTTTTAACCAAATGTTTGAATTATCCAACCAAAAAGATTAAAATACAACTAAAATCAGTTGCATTCTCGAGGCAAAAAGACAATTTTTAGAGAAAATGAATTTTCAATCAGTTGAATTAAACGAAAAGAAGAACGAATTTCGAGCTAAATGGTTGAAATTCTCAGCCGAAAAGAAGAATTTTCAAGAAACAATGATATTTTTTCAATTTAGAACACGAATTTTGATTGTAAAAAATCAACCAGAAAAGTAACTATTGAACAAAAATTTTAGTAGTCTTATGTTCAATAAAAAATATTAGTTTCTAACCAAATGGTTATTCAAAAACAATTAAAATTCTACCAAAAAATGCAATTCTAAACCTATAACCCAAGAATTATCATGGAAATTTTTGAAGCTTTAATGGGCACCATAAATTTAAAAAAGTGATTTAAAGATATCTGTATCATCATCGTAGTTTATATTTCCATCGATCAGTGCAGGAGCTCCGTTCATCTGGCACCTCCACAACGGAAAATCAATATTTTTTATATGGCATAATTTCGGTCTAATTATGGGCTAATTTTGGGCGGTAATGCCGATTTTCGGGCTCTTTTATTTTTCTCAAAAATCAAAATTTTGGGTGGAGGTGCTGACTGCTCGAGCAGCTAGCACCCCCAGTGTATAAAAACATTAATATTTTAAAATCAAATCCTACCTGATTTTCGGACTATTTTCGGGCTCTTAAAATATCAAAAAACCAAATTCTAAAAAACAATCCCCCATAATTAATAATTAACCCTCAAATTTGAAAATTAATTTTTTCACAAAACAAGCTATACCAGAATTTGGGGCTATTTTCAGGCTCTTCAAATACACAAAAATGAATTTCCAAAAATCAACCCCTAACGCTGACAACCACCCCTCGATATTGAAAAATCATTTTTTCAAAAAAGAAAGTACACCAGAATTTTGGGCTATTTTCGGGTTCTTCATATAAGCAAAAATTAATTTCCCAAAATCAACCCCTAACACAGATAACCACCCCTTAATTTTAAAAAATAATTTTTTTAAAAAAGAAAATGCACCAGAATTACGAGCTAATTATAGGCTATTTTTGGGCGGTAATGCCGATTTTTGGGCTCTTTTGATTTTTGAGACAAATTAAAGAGCCCAAAAATTGGCATTACCGCCAAAAAATAGCCCATAATTAGCCTGTAATTCTGGTGTAATTTGTTTTCTCCTATAAAGTCTTTTTCAAAATTGAGATGTGGTTGTCAGTGTTAGGGATTGATTTTGGAAAATTAATTTTCCTGTATTTAAAGAGCCCTAAAATAGCCCTAAATTCTGGTGTATTACCTTTTTTCAAAAAATTATTTTTAAAAATCGAGGGTTTGTGGTCAGTATTAGGGGTTGATTTTTGGAAATTCATTTTTGTTTATTTGAAAAGCCCGAAAATAGCCCTAAATTCTGGTATGGTCTGTTTTGTCAGAAACTTATTTTTTTAAATCGAGGGGTGGTTGTCAGCGTTAGGGGTTAATTTTTGGAAATTCATTTTTGTTTATTTGAAGAGCCCGAAAATAGCCCGAAATTCTGGTATAGCTTGTTTTGTGAAAAAATTAATTTTTAAATTTGAGGGTTGGTTATTAATTATAGGGGTTATTTTTTCGAATTTGGTTTTTTGATATTTCAAGAGCCCGAAAATAGCCCGAAAATCAGGTAGGATTGGATTTTAAAATTTTAATGTTTTTATATACTGGAGGTGCTAGCTGCTCCAGCAGTCAGCACCTCCACCCGAAAATTTTATTTTTGAGAAAAATAAAAGAGCCCAAAAATCGGTATTACCGCCCAAAATTAGCCCGAAATTATGCCATATAAAAAATATTGATTTTCCGTTGTGGAGGTGCCAGCTGAACGGAGCTCAGTGTAGGTGTCTATTTCACCACTGTGAGAATATAAATAAACCTAACCATCATGTTAACTCTTCAAATAACAGAAAATATTCAACATCATTTTTGACAAGATGGAGAATAAATTAAAAAATTTTTTTAATTTCATTTTTTTTGAAAAAATCTACTCTCGTTGTTTCACTAGGAATCGAAACATAGAACTTTGAATTGCGGGTCGGGTGCTTTCTCATTAAGCTATTAGAGAGATCGATAGAAGAATACTTTTTCAGAAATATACGCTACCTCAAGCCTCAAGTTACATTTATGATACGAGTAAAATTATTATAAAATAATAATACAGATTCCATTAAATTACTTATATCATAAATTTATCACCTGGCTTGAGATAGCGTGTATTTCTGAAAAAGGGTTATTCTTTCGATCTCTCTAATAGCTTAATGGAAAAGCACCCTACCAGCGAAAGGAAGTTTAATGGTTCGATTCCCACTGGAGCAACAAGAGTAAATCTTTTGTCAGAAACAAATTAATTTGAAGAAAAGTGATAAATAGGTTTATGGAAATGGATCAATATTTTCAGTAATAAATAAAATTATTAAGTACCCACAAAATTATAATAACTCTCAAGGAATAATTGCAGCCTATCAAAATGCCATTTATTTTATAGAATCTGAGGTGAATTTTTTTGGACCTTTCAGGGTTTTGAAACTGTCAAAAAAATGTTAGGGTTGTTAGTAAGCCGCACCATAGAAAGTGCGAAAAAATTTTGGGAAATTTTGCTCTAAACTGACACCCTTGTTTTTTTTCTCTTGCACACGGAGAAAAATGGATGTTTAAATGTAGATTTTCAAAGGGTAAGATTGTCCCACCTAACATCCAGATATTCATG
>JAAAKG020147708.1:0-10405 GCA_010014905.2 Druon quercuslanigerum
CGTTTTCATGCTCTTTTGCATAAAATTATTCTTGAGAAAATGGATTATTTTTCAAACCAGATGTCAATAATCACATTCCCCATGTCCTGAAAATGCTAAAATCATGCATTACTCTTTTTTCAAAAAGTCTATTTATCATGTTTTGTTCGCTCACTCCATATATGATCTTTGCAGCCAAATAATTCTGTTTGTGCAAAAAAGATATCCACGTGATTAAAAACAAAAACACACAGGAAGAAGACGATGCTTTTGTTCCGAGAAAACTTTTTCTCCGAGTGGATGAATTGCAGTATTGAGTATTGAATCAGATGAAAGCAAAAGAACTGTGTCGAGGACAACCCGGATTGAATCGCAAGGAACAGTAAAGTCCACATGACAATATGACAAAATGGCGTTGGTAAAACATTATAAACTATAGGAGTATATATAGGGTAACCGGGTCGGTTGTCTGATGTCTCGGCAGCTTCCCTTTTAACAATGTATGTTGGCTTTCTCTGTTGAATTCAGAGCGTGATTTAATGAATGGACGCTGAGCATTTGCCTGGCAGCGAATTATTCAGCATGCACTGCCACTGATCGCTCTTGACCCAATGCAACTGGCAAAGTTGCAATCTGCATTTCTTTTAACACAATCAACTCTTTCAAGCCTTGCGCCTTTACGCCTTACGCCTTACACTTATTCTTGAGTGCTTTCATTATTTATCACATTCACTTACTACTCTACGCATTGTATACGCTTCTTATAGACCTAATGCACAACACTTATTTACTCTATACAAAGTCGAGGTTTTGGGCATTGATTAAAATGTCCAAAATATAATTGGCACGAATTTTTAAATGGAATTATTTAAAAGATTATCATCTAAACATTTGATAATATAATTTGTAGAAATTGTTGATGTAAGTTGTTGGCTTTAGGGTCAGATGAATTGAAAATAATGTAGGTACGCAGTTTTACATTTGGAAGCATTATTCTTTGATTAGTATCTCAGACGTGAAATTATAAAAGTACTGAATTTGAAATTTAAATTTGATTTAATTTTATTAATAACAATCCATCAATCTTGAAGTATTCCTAAAACATTGTTTCATTTTAGCGAAGTACAATTAATGAGAAAGTTTTTTGTTGTCAATTTTATTTTACATAGAAGAACATTGCAATACAAAAACTCCTTACAAAATTCTCCTTGCAGTTACGCACATGTAAATAAATTTTATTTTTATTAATTTTTTGGTTTGTTATTTGTAAAATTTATCTGTTTATACGAAAAATAAAATTCAACCCAATTTTTTATGACAGAGAAATAATGTTAGATTATCAAAAATGTTGTGGTTGGCAAGAAATTTTAAAGTATTCTTCAAAGTACAAGTTAATCCAAAATCCTTTCCTTTTGTTTAAACAAAAATATTAGTTTTGATGGCCGAAAACCCACTATATTAATTTTTGATACGCGAACCCTGTTTTCCCTATTTTGAAACGATATTATACTAAATTCTTATTCATTTTTATCATTTATTCTTACAAAAAGTCTCTCAGTCTACACTTTGGGGCTGTACTTAAATTACGTTACGGATTATGGGCCCAGACATTTTTTGCTAGTTATTGCTAGTAAAATTAGGCAGAGTGTACGAGAAATTAATTTAAAAAAATTCCCTGATTTTTATTTAAATAATTTTTCATTTTCTTTCATCATTAACATTCAAATACCAGCATTTTAATTTTGTAATACATTTAAGATAGAATATTTTATAAACGGAATAAAACAGTATTTCGGACACCAATTTTAAATTCATTAATTTATTTTTAACTAAAAAATGTTTTTTCTTCTATAAAAGATGGCTTTCAACAAAATACTTGAATTTTCAACAAAATAAATAAATTTTTAACACAATAGTTGAATTTTGAACCTAAAAAGATAAAATCCCAAGAAAAAAGTGTCATAGTTTATATAGAAATCAAAAAAGACTTGATTTATACAGAAAAAAGGAATTGCAACACCAAAAAAAAAAGAATTTTCACCAAAAAAAGAGTTTTCACTTAAGAAAAAAAAATAAAGTTTATCTAAATTGTTTAACCTTTATGCCAAAAGATGACCTTTCTCTAAAAAAGAATTGAATTTTCAAACCAATATGTGACTAGCGAAAAATTAATTTTTCATGAAATTGATGCAGCAAACGTGAAATTTCAAACCAACAAAATTATTTTTGTACTAAAAAAGGAAAATTTTCAACTAAAAAAGATTAGTCTTTAAAAAATGGAAAAGTTACAGTTTTAGAAACCAAAAACAAAGAGTTTTCGACTAAACAGTAAAACTTTCAAACAAAGGCATAAGCCGTCAATCAAAAAAAATAAATTTTTAACAATGTAGTTTAACTTTTGCCCAAGCAGTTGAATTATCGATTAAGAAAGATTATTTTTAACCAAATAGCTCAAATTTCAAACAAATAAATACATTGTCAACTAAAAATATCCATCTTAAAAAAAATGCTTTCTTATCAAAGTGAAATAGTTGAATAATCAAACAAAGAAGAATTTTTTTTTAAAGAAGCATTTTTATGAAAAAAATTATATTTCTACTAAAACAGAGGAATTTTTAAATCAAAAAGATAGATTTAAAAATACAGTTTTTTCCATTAAAAGAGATTTCAGTTGACTTTTCATGATCAAAATATAATTTGAAACAGGAAAAAAGTTTCTAGGGAAAAAATGAAATTTTTAATCCAAAAAGACGAATTTTTAAACAAAAAAGGGTGATTTTCTTAATAAATTGTTTAATTCTTTATCAAATAGTTGCATTTGAAAAAAAGATGAAGTTTCTCTTAAAAACGATAAATTTTTATTTTTTAATATTGTTCAAAAAAATAGTTGAATTTCCATCCGAAAAAAATTTCAGCTGACTTTTCAAGATCAAAATATGAATTAAAAAAAATAGTTCCATTTTTGTCCAAGAAATGTGAAATTTGTACTAAAAGAAAGTAATTTTCAACAAACAAATTTTTTTTTAAGGATGAACTTTCATCCAAAAAGGATTTCAAATAATTTTTTATTACCAAAATATAAACTTTCAACAAAAACGACATTTTCTAAGAAACATTTAAATTTTCGACAAAACAGTAGAATTTTCAACCAAAAAGTATGACTTTTTTATCAAAATAGCTTAATTTTCAACCAAACTGTTGCATTTTTATTTAAAAAAATCTTCTAAAACATAGGAATTTCAGAAAAATGTTTAAAAAAGTTTAATTTTTATCCAAAGAAGATGAAAGTTCACTTCCCAACACCAAAATAAGAATGGCAAACAATAAGTTAACTTTCTGCATTTTTATCCAGAAAAAATGAAAAATCTACTGAAATAGGTGAATTTTTAAACCAAAAAAGACAAATTTTCAAAAAAATTGAATTTTCATCCAAAATGATTTCACTTGACTTTTTAATACAAAAATAGGAATTTTAAACAAAAATTTAGTTTTCAACGAAATAGTTTAATTTTAAAGAAAACAGTTGCATTTTTATTTACGAAATATGCAATATTTCTACTAAAAAAGATAAACTATTAAATAAAAAAGACAAATTTTTAGAAAAAATAGTTTTCATCCAAAACAGATTTCAATTAACTTATCAGCAACAAAATATAAATTTTAAACAAAAGGCTAATGTTCTACGAAAAGATCTGAATTTTCTTTTTAATAAAATTTTTAAATTAATTAATAATTAATAATAAATTTATAACTAAAAAAAAAATCTTCAAGAAAAAGGTTTTGCGAATGATCAAAAATTACGTAAATGAGGGAACGACGCCCCCCCCCCCCCTAACGCAACAAATTGTAGCAAATTCTCTCGGCCCCCTCCACCCCTTACAGCTGTTACGTAATTTAAGTAAATTTAGTTTATTAGAAGAATATTTGTTTAAATTAAAACAATTTCTGTGGGGCCCCTATCAGAATATATTGCCTAGAAAACACTGTTTGGGGCCCCTATTAGAATATCTAGTCTAGAAAAAAATGCTTGGAGTCCCTATCAGAATATCTAGCCTGGAAAAAACTGTTTGGGGCCCCTATCAGAATATCTAGTCTAGAAAAAACTATTTGGGGCCCCTATCAGAATATCTAGTCTGGAAAAAACTCGTTGGGCCCCCATCAGAATATCTAGTCTACAAAAAACTGATGGGTGCCCTGTCAGGTTCTAGGGAAGAATTTTGTGCCTCGTATAGGTATAGCAAATCTATCTACAACAAAATATAAGAGTTAGAAATTTTATATGTAATATAATGTTTAAAAATGTAATATATGTATTTATTCTAAATAGGGCCATTATTATACAAAGTGAAAATACTCGCAATCAATTATTATTTATTTTTTGAATACCTTTTTTGCCACATAAATTCAATATTTAACTTAATTAAATATTCATCAGGTAATATCAAGGATCTAGATGGGGCCCTACTATTTGTCGGGCGATAACAGGGCACTCTCGTTAGGGCCTTTTCAGAAGTTCTAGCTAGGACCTGGCTAAAACAGCGTTACAGAACTAGTCAGGCCCTCTCCAGTTTCTCTGACTAGCGCCCGATTAAAAATAGGGAAATATATCCAGGGTCCTACTAAATCCCGATCAGAATTTCTAAATAGGGACTTTAAAGTAATTAAAATTATTACAATGTTTATTTTGTATACGGAAAATAAAAAGCATTTTCGCTCGATATTATGACTTCATTGTGGATCATTGACCTGTTACATTAGCAAGTGCAACTCTTGCACAATCGAGAAACGTTATGACATAAGCACCGCGTAATGCAATATTTACCTCTTTCTGTCGAATGCAATTTGAAACCGAATTTATAGCGGCGGGATTTGATCAATTTGATCTATTCTATGTTAGTGGTGTTTTGTTTCAAAATTTGATAAGGTCTAAAATATTGTGTAGGCCGGATTTAAAAGTGTACACTCATAAACTTTTTGTTTAAATAAAATAAAAGTTTTTTAAACTCTGTATTCAAGCTAGAATTTGTTTGTTTCAAATCAAATTTGTTTGAGTTAAACGATAGCGTGTTTGAATCAAATAAATTTTGATGAAATCCAAAAATTATATTTGAAGAAAGAAACATATTTGTTTCGCCCTATATCAAAGAAAGAATTTATTTGTTTCAAACCATCAATCAAAAATTAAATTTATTTTCTCAGTAAAATTTTAGTTTTCTAATATAATATTTTTAAAGTATTAAACTGAACCTCAATGCTTATTTAAATTATTTTTTTATCATGTATAAATTAACAACATTTCTAGTTGTCCTATTTAATTATATGAAAACGGGGGACATACAGAGATTTTTGCGAAAATAGGAGAGTAAATTCATTTAAATAAATGCGCTTCGAATTCCTCACATTAAAATTAAAATTATTTAAATTATTTAAAAAATCTTAATTTTGAACCAAACATTTGAATTTTTAACCAAAATTTCGTATGCTTGGGTTGAATATTAAACTGCTTTCTTGAAAATTCGTCTTTTTGGCTGGAGCATTCAACACATTTATTAAAAAAAATTTATTTCTTGACTGAAAAAACTTTTTTGATTGAAAATTCCAAATAATTTGTTTGAAAAAACTGTTTTTTCTTTAAAAATTATTCTCTTCTGGTAGGAATTTCATATTTTTTCTTAAAAAATGTAACTGTCTGTTTAAAACTTAATCTGGGTTCGTTAATAAGGATTCTTTCATTTTGTTGAAAAATCTTCTTTTTACTACAAAGTTTATCTTCTAGGTTAAAAATTCACCTTTTTCGGGAAAAATTAAACTATTTGGTTGAAAATTTTTTTTTTTTTTTAATGAAATATCAACTATTATAATCTTCGTTGAAAAAATGTTTTTGTGTGGAAAATTCAAATAGCCGATTTTGTTCAAACTTAATTTTTTGGTTGAAATTAAAATTTTTCTAGCTAAAAATTCACTACTTGATAGAAAAATCTTGTAATTTCTTGAAAATCCGACTTTTGCGTAAATATTAATCTTCTTGCCTGAAAATTTATCTTTACAGTCGAAAATTAAATTACTTTGTTGAAAATTTTTCTTTATTGGTTAAAATGTCATTTATTATATTTTTTCATTGAAAAATCATCTTTTTTTTGTTGTTAAAAATTGAAATAGTTATTTTGTTGAAACTGAATTTTTTTCAACTGAAAATTTTCTAGTTTTTTGAATATTCTTGAACTTTTTTGAAAATTCGTCTTTATGGCTTGGACATTCAACACATTTATTAAAGAAAAATTACTTCTTGATTAAAAAAACTTTTTTGATTGAAAATTCCAAATAATTTTAAAAAAACTGTTTTTTGTTTAAAAATTATACTATTCTGGTAGAAGTTTCATCTTTTTTCTTTAAAAATGCAAATGTTTGTTTAAAACTTAATCAGGCTTTGTTAATAACGATTCTTTTATTTTGTTGAAAATTCTTCTTTTTACCACAAAGTTAAACTTCTAGGTTAAAAATTCAACTTTTTGGAGAAAGTATAAACTATTTGGTTAAATTTTTTTTTTCGAAATATCAACTATTATAAACTTCGTTGAAAACATGTTTTTGTGTAGAAAATTCAAATGGTCGATTTTTTTGAAAGTTAGTTTTTTGGTTAAAAATTAAATTCATATAGCTGAAAACTGTTATAGTTTTTGATTGAAAATTGATATTTTTTGTTCAAAATTCACATAGTTATTTTTGGCGAGCATTCGCTTTTTGATTGAAAGATATTTTTTTCATCTGAAAATTCACTATTTGGTTAAAAATTCTTATACTTTGCTGAAAATTCGTATTTTGGGTAAAGATTAATTTAATTGGAAATTCATTTTTTGGGTCAAAAATTCAACTACACTCTGTTAAAAATTTGTCATTTTTCGCTAAAATGTCAACTATTATATTTTTTCATTGAAAAATTATATATTTTTTTTTTAATTCAAATAGTTGATTTTGTTAAAAATTAGTTTCTTGGTTGAAAATTAATTTTTTCAACTGAAAATTTTCTAGTTATTTGAAAATTCTTGAACTTTGTTGAAAACTCGTCTTTATGGTAGAAAATTAATCTTCTTGGTTAAAAATTAATCTTTCTTTAATATAAAATTAAACTTTTTCGCTAAAAATTCCACTCTCTTTTTAAAAATTCAAGCCTTTGGAAAAAAATAATCAGTTTTTAGCATGGATAAAACATTTTTTTTTGTTAAAAATCATTTATAATGTTGAAAATTCATCTTTGTTTTGGGGAAACTAATCTTGGGGGTAAATTCTCCTTTGTGATAACAAATTTGTGGGTTTAGTTAGAAAGTTGATCTTTTGCTATAAACAATTCAAGTTTTTTGTTTTAAAATGCAATTGTTTGACTAAAAATGAATCTGTTTTTATGGAATTAAACTGTTTTTTATTTAAAATTAAAATCTTCTTTGGATAAAAATTCAACTATTTTTTACTTTAAAGTCTAACTGATTTGTTGAAAACTCGTTTCTTTACTTGAAGATTACTTTTCAAACTAAAAATTCAACTATTTGGTTGAAAATTCAAATTTTTTGTTAAAAAATTATTTTCAGTATTTTGGGTAAAGATTAATTTAATTGAAAATTCATCTTTTTGGTCGAAAGTTCAACTACTCTGTTTAAAAATTTGTATTTTTTCGTTAAAATGTCAACTATTATATTTATTTCATTGAAAAATTATCTTTTTTTTTGGTTAGAAATTCAAATAGTTGATTTTTTTGAAAATTAGTTTTTTGGTTGAAAATTAATCTTCTTGGTTAAAAATTAATCTTTATGGTCGAGAATTCAACTGTTTTGTTGAATATTCTTGTATGATGTTGAAAATTGTTCTTTTTTTAGTATAAAATTAATCTTTTTGGCTAAAAATTCCACTCTCTTGTTAAAAATTTGTGCTTTTAGTTTAAAATTTTATCTCTTTTATAAACTTTTTGTTGCAAATTAAAGCCTTTGGCAAAAAATGATTAATTTTCAGCGTGGATAAAAATATTTTTTTTAAATCTTTTATAATGTTGAAAATTTTTTTTTATGGAATTAAAATGTTTTTTATTCAAAATTAAAAACTTCTTTGGATGAAAAATTTAACCATTTTTTTATTTAAAGACCAAATAATTTGTTGAAAACTCGTTTCTTTGCTTGAAGATTAATTTACAAACTAAAAATTCAACTTTTTTGTAGAAAATAAATCTTATTGGTTGAAGATTAATTTTTTTGATCGATAATGATAACTCAACTATTCAGTTAGAAACTCATATATTTTTTTAAATGCAATCTTTCTATTGAAAATGTTAGGAATTTAAAGAATTTCTATATAGTTAAACATAGCATCCACACTAATTTGATTTAAAAGAATTTATTCGCCTAAATTCATGGAAAATCTCCTTATTTTCCCTGCTTTAAGAGGATTTTGTCCTGCGAAGCCAATGCAGTTAAAAACAAAATCTTTTTGGCTTCTTCTTGTAAATGTAGGGTTTCAATTTGGTTTCAGATAATTGTCTCACAAACTCATGATGAATTTCAGTTATTTTCGCAGTCATTATCAATATTAAAACAAAAAAAAAAGCAATTGAATTTCTTTCAATATGCATACTCTTTAAAATGAACCTCTTGTAGTTCAATTCATTTTCAGTAAGTTTCTACACCATTTTCTTGTTCAAAATAAAACTTTTTTTTTATGTCCACCCATCCAATGTTCCAAAATTAATTTTTGTAGATTACTTCGTTGTTTGAGAATGAAAGAGAATTTCGCACCGCATTCCCGGAATCGAGGTTTCATGCGGGTGTACCGACAGTATGTTCCGATTGTGAACGGTTGACTGCATTTGACTGAGCACGAGGAATCTCCCTTTTTCAATTAAACTCGCGGCCTTTATCACATTTCATGCTGGTCATAAGTCTGAACATTTGGACAACGAAGCTTTCTGTTTCGACTTATGGTACCGGCCGACAATCGCGATATCGCGTCTGAAAGTCAAGGGGGCTTGATCAAAGACGGTGATTCTTATCACAGGGAATTACTTCAATTATAAGAAGCGCACGTGAGTCCTTCTAAATGAACCCGCCACCACCAGTTATCCAATTATCTTTACGACATGCTCAAACTCTCGTCTCTCGAAGCTCTTCAGTTTTGAGTTACGTGGGAAAAGCTGTATTAAGACTTGTTACTTCAAATACCGGAAATTATTTCATAAATCGACCTATCATATTTTCAGGAGAGTTCTTAACCCATAAATGCCTGAATAACAAAAAAATTTTACAACAAGTTTGCGCTCCTAGATTTTTATGAAGCCGCTCCACATTTTCCTTGGGGCCAATTTTTCCATATGTATTAAGGCTGGCTCGACACGATACAACCATTAAAAAAAGTAAAAACAAATTATTTTTATTGTTTTTTCGCAATTTTAAGTTTAAAAGTGCCATTTTCCAGTGACCTTTTTTGGGAAACGATCGATTCTGTGCGCATAAAAATCGCTCTATTATGCTAAGATGAAACGTGTTATTGGGACTTATACTAGAAAAATATGGAGGATGTTTTTTTCAATATCAGGTTGCAAAAAATTGCAACACTTGTGAATTACTTTCTATTCAGATTTATAGATGTTGCTTCAGTTTACTTTTTTTACTCTTTCTGAATAAGATTATTCCTTAAAATAGATACATAATAGTTTTTTGGGTTGCTGATCATGAGTTTGCTATCAGCTTTAAAAAAATCAAAATGGCGGGTCCAAGATGGCAGATTAATTTTTTAAGAGAAATCCCATTTTTGTATGAAAATCTGTATACTAAGCTTCTCTGGGTCGTTGATTGCGAATTCGCGATCAGATTTGCAATATTCGAAGTGGCATATCCAATATGATGAACTGAAATGGAAAATGGTTTAAATATAACTATTGCAGTTGAAGATTCATCATTTATTTAAAAATTACATTCAGTATATTAATTTAGCAATAAATTACGTAATTGAGAATTAATGGGAAAAGACCAGGAATTTAATAAAAAAAAGCCAATAATTTACTTCAGTTTGTTTGAAAATTAATTCCTTCATCTGAAAAATTTAATCTCCATTTTTGATTAAAAATTAATCTTTTCTTGTTCAGAATTAAATAATTTGGATGCAAATTTGTGTTTTTAATTAAAAAATTTAAATTTTCCTCATTTTAGTTGAAAATTCTTATTTTAGGTCTGAAGTAAAAGAACTTGGCTAAAAGTTTAACTCTTTCGAAGAAACCTAATTTTTTTTATGCAATATGAACTAATTGATTGAAAACTTCTTTTTTCTTTGGATAAAAAGGAATTTTTTGCCGAAAATTTAACTATTTTTTTGCATATTATATATTATATTATATCATATATATATATATAAAAATTTACAATTTTATTTTTATTTTTTTCAAGTTATT
>JAAAKG020147709.1:0-10405 GCA_010014905.2 Druon quercuslanigerum
TCAAAATTCAGTGATCACGAGAATCTGCAAAGAAGCTAACCTCTATTGTGATATGATTGATTATTTCGACGATTCTCATGCGCATTTTAGGTCAGCTCTCAAGAATATTATTAATTTAAGAGATAATAGTGCAGCTTAGGCTTCGCTTCAATTATAGTTGTCTTAACGATCGTATAGATGCGAATTTTAATTTTAAGTTAGAACTTAAGACTTTTTCTGTAATAAAGGGCCCTGCTTGTGGATTTCTAAATAAATAAATAAATAAATAAATAAATAAAAACAGATGAATGTTGAAATTTATTTAAAAATGTAACTACTACATTTTTTATTACTACAAAAAAATATTAAATTTATTACAAGAGGACGAACTTTCTACCGTGAGTCGAAACACACGAATTTTAAACAAATCAGTGAAATGTTTAACCATATTTCGAACCAAAATAGATAAATCTCCCATCCAAAAAGACGAAGTTTTAATTAAGTCACTTAATTTTCGAACACAATAGCAAAATTTTCAACGATATAATTTAATTTTCAATAACGTAGTTAAGTTTTAAACCAAATAGATGGATTTTTAATAAAAATTTAATTAATTTTCCATAAAAAATACCATAGAAAATAAAAAAAAGGACTGTTAAATAAAATACATCAATTTTTAACTAAATAATTTAATTTATACTAAAAAAGATACATTACTGGTAAAAGATATAACTACATTTTCGAGAGTGATCCAAGTAATTTGGAAGTAATTTACCTAGGTAACCCAAATCATGCTCAACTAGTTAATTGAAAACTTGATGATTTTTTTAAAGATAAATTTTTTTAACTAAAAATTCAATCGTTCCATTTTTTATTGTAAATGTATTATTTTGTGTTGAAAATTCTGTTTTTTTTGTTAAAAATTAATTTTTTTGAGCAGATCATTTTATTCGAAAATTGATCTTTTCCGTTGAAATTTTTTTGTGAAATTTTTTTTTAATTTAAAAATGTAACTATTACAATCTTGATTACTAATTAAAAGTACTAAATTTATTTTAAAAGGACGAACTTAATATTGAGAGTTGAAATACACAAATTTTAAACAAATCAGTGAAATTTTTGATTAAAAAAGATGAATTTTTATTAAAATAGTTAAACTTTTAGCAAATGAATTAAACTTTTAATCATATAATTAAATTTATAACCAAAATAGATAAATCTCTAACAAAAAAAGACAAATTTTTAACTAAGTCACTAAATTTTTGAATACAATAACAGAATTTTCAACAAAATAATTTCATTTTCAAAAACGTATTTGAGTTTTAAACCAAAAAGATAGATTTTTAAAAAATATCATTAATTTTCCATAAAAAAATACGGCGATTAAATAAATGGTTTATTCTTCAGCCGAAAAAGATTAATTTTTAGAAAAAAATGTGACTACATTATAAATTAAAAAAAGGAATTTTTATCCTAAAAAGACTAATTTTCGTTAAAACAGTTGATTCTTCTACCAAAAAGGATATTTTTTAAATAAAGTCTTTAATTTTCAATATAAAAAAATAATTTTCAAACAAATAATGAATTTTTGGGCGGAAAATTCATTTTCCATCGAAAAAAGTGAATGTTGAATGAAAAACATCAATTTTCGCAACTAAACAATTTAATTTATACTAAAAAAATACATTTCTAGTAAAAAATATAGCTACACTTTCGAGAGTAATCCAAGTAATTTGGAAGTAATTTACCTAGGTAACCCAAATAATGCTCAACTATTTAATTAAAAACTTGATGATTTTTTTAAAGATACATTTTTTAAAATTAAAATTCAATTGTTCCATTTTTATTGTAAATGAATTCTTTTTAGTTGAAACTTCATGTATTTTGCTAAAAATTAATCTTTTTGAGCAGATCATTTTATTTAAAAATTGATCTTTACCGTTGAAATTTTTCTTGTCAAATTTTTTTATGTAAAAATGTAACTATTACATTTTTGATTACTACGAAAAAATAATAAATTTATTTTTAAAAGGACGAGCTTTCTATCGTGAGTCGAAACACATGAATGTTAAACATATCAGTGAAATTTTTGACCGAACACAATAGCAGAATTTTCAACGAAATAATTTCATTTTCAAAAACGTATTTGAGTTTTAAACTAAAAAGATAAATTTTTTAAAATTATTAATAATTTTCCATAAAAAATACGACGTTTTAAATAAATTGTTTAATCTTTAACCAAAAAAGATAAATTTGTTGTAAAAATTTTTAGTAAATAATGTGAAATAAGGTCTTTAATTTTCAATAAATAAGATTAATTTTCAACGAAATAATGCATTTTTAGGCAGGAAAATTGACTTTCTACCGAAAAAAGTGAATTTTGAATGAAATAAATCAATTTTCAACTAAATAATAAATTTTATGCTAAAAAAGATACATTTCCAGTGAAAAATATAACTACATTTTCGAGAGTAATCCAAGTAATTTGGGAGTAATTTACCTATATGAACTGTTAATGTAAATGTAGTGAGAACTTTTAACTTTTAACGCCGCATCAAATTGAATAGTCGACCTATCCTTGTCATCCTGGTATTATCTGCACGCGAAAGTAATTACATTTCCACTTTCAAGTTAATTTCTTATCTCACCATCTTCCCAGTTGAGCCCTGTCATTTGCGTCGACCTAAAAAAAATGGGTAGTCTCGAAAATTATTGTTGCTTCTCCATTTTCGTTTTTTTAATGAATTTGAAACTGTCGATTAATTTCTTAATGTCCTGTTCGGTTTAATTATAACAAATGTTTTATCTAACATTACAAAAATTTAATTTCTCTCATTATATATTTAAGCCTGGGAAATTAAGGAATTATTAAAAAAAATTCTTCATGTCCTTTCAGGCCCATCTACAAATATGTTTTCAGATTTATGTAGGGGTTGTCGAGCCTGATTTTTAATTTTGTTTTTCAATTTTTTTCTAAATAAATAAATATATGACGAAAAAATGGCAATTTTTTCTATTTGAAGTTCCCGATATTCGTCAATAATAGTAAAATTGTTGTAATCGTCGACGTTTTATACATTTAAATTATATAAAGATATTCCATCATGATACAATAAACAAACAAAAATGTTATAAACAAATTATTTGTTGAAAATGTGTTTTCTATAATATTCAATAATTTAACATTTTTTTAAAGTTATATTGCAAGAATTTTTAATGGAAACAATATTTTAATGACAAAAATGTCTCTTAAGTCTATTCTTGTTATTTTTAAGCAAAAAATATGAAATACCAACAAAGCATGTTACAATTAATATTTCGACCTTAAAATTGCATTTTTAACCAAAAAGGATCAATTTTCAACCAAGAATATTAAACTTCTACCAAGAAAGACAAATTTTCAACAAAATACAAAATCCTTCAATTTTCAACCAAATATTAAAATTTTTATTTTAAAAGATAAACTTTAAATGAAAAATAGAAGGTTCCATTGTCACTTTGAAAAAAGGATTTTCAGCCAAACATGAAACGAATTTTTAGCAAAATAGTTAAGCTTTTAACCAAAGAAATGAACCATCAACTAGAACGTGATTGTTTGACAAAGCATATAAATTTTGTATAAAAAAGATGACTTTTTAGTAATATATTTGCATTTTTAGCAAAATGATTGAATTTTCAAACAAATTAATTAAAATTTTAACCAAACACTAGAATTTTTAACCAAACGAGAGGAATTTCAAATCAGAAATATTTTTTAATAAAAAAATGAAATAAAAATACATAATATTCCTCGATTGTTACCAACATTATTTTTACACCTCCCTCCCTCCTCGAACCCTCAAACTGGTAACGTACTTTATGGAGAGTAGCGCCATGTAAATTTTTTTCTTCGGACTACACCACTGGTTTTATGGCAATACGACCCTTGCCTTTTTGACGACAAAAAAATTACGACCCGTTTCCCACCTATTTTCAAGAATTGTAAATCCTAAAAGGATAATATTCTCACGAAGCAGGGTCAAAAATTTTAGTACCATATTTTTTGGATTACTGGTAGAAGTATAAGCCACGTGTTTAAAGATATAAAGTTTTTTGCTGAATCAGGTAAATTGTAAACTTTACAACCATGAGAACAGGTTTTTCAAATGCAGTTATATTATTTAAAAACTTTAAAGTTTTTGACCAACTGATGTTATTTTGTTGACCAGGATATTAATTAATTCTTTATGTTAAAATATTAAACAGTTTCAATTACTGGTCTGATATTTGGAGAAAATTTTTTTTTTTTGATAAATCGTAAATGTAAATTTTGATGACACAGAAAAAAATAAAAAAATTTAATTTTGTGATTAACCATTCAAGATACAACAAAAAAAATAAATCGATAAAAGTTGTGACCCCAAACAAGATATAAAAATTGGTTTTTTATCGTTTTTTATTTATATTTATATTTATATTAATTTTAGGACAAAAGATACATGCTACAATGAAAAATAATTTGAAAAAAGTTTGAACTCAAAAAAAAAAAAATGAGTCAACTATCATTTTTTTATGGAACTCGTAGTTTCGGTTTTTATCATAAGAAGTTGAATTAAAAATAAAAAAATTAAATTTTCGAACAAACGACACAAGCTATGAAAAAACTGAATGTATAAAAGTTGCTCATTCAAAAAAGAGCCACAAATTTGTTGATAGAGCGCGCAGTTTTTGTTTAAACCGTAAAAAATAACATTAAAAATTAAAACTTAAATTTTTTGAAAAGCCACAGAACGCACGAAAAAAAAATTAGTAGACATAAGTTCTTTTTTCAAAAGGATCTACAAACTTGTTATTGATAATGTTTAGGCCGGACGAGAAGATTTTCTTTTAATCGTGAACAATAAGATTAAAAATTAAATTTTTCGTAAAACGACAAAACAAACGAAAAAGTTTTAAAATAGAAGTTGTTAAACCAAAAAAGATCTACACATTTGTTATAAACTCTCTTGATGAAAATATATTAAAAATAAAAAAATGGTCTTTTTTGTAAAAAGGACAAAAGCTGCAATAACAGTTTATTTAACAACATTTTTTGACTAAATTATATCCACAAACTTGGTTAGACCCACTTTACGCTAGGATGCGTATTTTTAGTTAAAATTAAAAAAAATAAAATTGACAGTCAAAAAATTAAATTTACGAAACCATTATGAATTGTAATATTATAAATTTATTGAAATGATACATTTTGCAGGCTAGCTGAGAATAAAATTGAATGCAAAATAAGAAACAAATATTGAAGTAATCATGATAAATAAAATTCATACTTTAATTTGCAATGTCTGAATTAGCAATCCCAGGCAGAGGTACCTAAATAAATTCTATATAATATTTTTTTATTTTACTATTTTGTATAATAGTGCGGCATAATTTAGAAAAATTCTTATTTTAGAAAAAATCGAATGCAAAGCACGAGATACGTGATAAGAATGGGTTTGTTAAAGCCTAAGGAGCTTTAAGCAAAGAGAATTCACAATAAATAAATTACCTTGGGGCGTTTAAAAAAAGTGAAATTCTTCTTCTCTCTGTGTTTAAAAGAAACTTCACTTAATTATTTTAAATTAAAAAGTCTCTCAAAATTTGGGGTCATAAGTCATATATTTTGGTTAAAAAGTTGTATTATATGAAGATTTAACTATTTTGTTAGAAATTCGTTTGATTAGTTAAAAATTAATTTTATTAACTGAAAATTTATTTAATCCATTTCTGGCTGAATACTAAAAGTTTCTATTTGAAAGTTATATTGAATTTTTATTTAATAATTCATACTTTTTGTTTAGTTTTAAATTAATCTATTTTGATAGAAAATTAAGTTTCCTGATTAAACCTGGTATCCTATTTTGAAAAAATTTCATCATCAAAAAATTGTTTTATTGAAAAATATGAAAGTGAGCAAAAAATTGTCGACTTCAAGCCGCATGTTGGATGCTGCCATCTTGAATTTGAAAAAGCCTATACATGAATTTTGCAGGTTAGGTTCCATGGATGCAAAAAATTCACAAATTATAAAAATCCAACGGCGGTTTGGAGGTGAAAATTTACAATAAAAAATTTTTATCATTTTTTAATTAATTTTTTTATATTCTGACTATACCAATCGAATGTTTAGACAATTTTACATCGAATATGACTTGCCTCAATTTTTTTTACTGTCGTCCATTTGGTCCTTAATGGGTTAAAAAAAGACTTTTTGGATTAGAGATTCATCTCTTTTAGTTAAAAATTAAATTATTTGGTTAAAAGTGTAATTCTTTTGTTAAAAATTTAAAAGTTTAATTTAAAAAATCATCCTTTTTATCGAACATTTCACTGTTATGTTTAAAATTCGTCTGCTTCGAGTTTCGATAGAAAATTCGTCCTTTTGGATTGAAATTTAAAATTTTTCCTAGTAATAAAAAATGTAATAGTTACATTTTTAATTTTAAAAAAGTGAAATTTTCACCACAACAAAAAATTTTATAACTGGTCAAAAAGAATTATTTTTAGAAAAATACATGAATTTTTAATGCAAAAAAATGCATTTACAATAAAAAATGAAACGACTGAATTTTTAGTTTAAAAAAATTACCTTGAAAAAAATCATCAACTTTTCAATTAAATATTTGAGCATTATTTGGGGTACCTATAAGTATTATACATTAAATTTTAGTTTTTAACCATTAAGGGCCATTCATCAACTAGTTTAACAATTTTAGGATATTTTTGACACCCCCCCTCCCACCACCCCTCTACCTAAAAAAAGCAAATGCACTTTTAACCAAATAGTTAAATTTTTAACAAAAAAGTCCATTTTTAACCAAAAAAATTTGATTTTTATTCCAAAAGATCAAATTTTCAAACCAAAAGATCAAATTTTCAATCCAAAGGCACGAGTGTTCCAGCGAAAAAGACGAATGCTTCAACAAAATAATTAGTTTCATCCAAAAAGTAAAATTTTTAAAGAAAGGAGAATTATTTTAACAGAAAATATAATATTATACTTTTTAATTTAAAAAAAAATTTTCAGCCATAAGAGATGAATTTTTATTACAAAAATATAACTTTTCTACAAAAAAATGAGTTTTTCAAAGAAAAAAGAGGAATTTCCGACTTTAACAAAATAGAAATTTCAAGTGAAAGAGATTTATCCTGAATGGAAAAATTAATAGGAAACATTTCCAATAAAAGGAATATAAGTATAAAATATTTTCGTTTGGCGTGTTATTTGATAATAATAATAATAATAATAATAATAATAATAATTCACTACAACAATAATTTAACTGCTAAAGATGTCCATCTTGTTCTAAATAAGAAAATTAACTTTCAACAACAACAAAATAAATTTTCAAACAAAGAGATTAACTTTTAACTAAAATGTTGAATCTTTAAAAAAAAAGATTTTCCAACAAAAGAGTTTTGGACCAAAAAAATTATCAAAAAAACACATTAATTTTCTACCATATAGTTGAATTTTGAATTAGGAAATATGCATTTTTGAACAATCAGTGGAATTTTTGAATTAAAAATCCATTTTTAACCAAATAGTTGAAATTTTTAGAAAAAGGATAATTTTTTCACAAAAATTGAAACAAAATTTTTAATAAAAAATAATCTTGAACTAAACTGTAGTATTTTTAACCAAAAACGAATTATTTATATAGGATAATGAGTAAAATGGTCGGCCTTCTCCCCAATGATTAATAATAATATTATTAATAATTATATTATATCAATATTAAAATTCAAACACTCCACGCTATTTATTATAAGTTTTTATTGTCAATATATATATATATATATATATATATAGAAAACAAACTTATGTTATAAGCAAAATTAAATTTCTGTTGTTGTTAAAAAATTTACCAAAACATTTTTGGTTTGGAAATTATATCTTTTTTCATTAAAAACTTGACTATTTTGTTTAAAGTTTAACTTTTTTTTTGAAAATTACACCATTTTTTTAAAAAGTCCATTTGTTGTTTGATGTAAATTAAGTTTATTAACTGAAAAATTAACTATTCTATTTTCATTTAAAAATTATATTTTTTAGTTGAAAATTCATGTATTTTGTTGATAATTCGTCTTTTTTGTAAAAGCTTAATCTTCTCCAATAAATATAAACTTTCAATGGAAGATTCTTTTTAGTTAAAAAAATCCATTATTGTAGTGTAAATTATACTTTAAATTTAAAACTCATATTTTCGAGTTATTAAAGAAAACCATTTATCTCAAAAATAACTATTTTGTAGAATATTCATCTATAATAAAAATTATAATTATAATTATAATAATTAATAACAATAATCCTTTTTTTTTAATTCATCGTTTTTGTTGATAATTGAAATTTTTTTAGATTCGTTTTTTTACATACATAGAAACTGGTTTTCGTTATTGTAAGGAATTTGTTTTTTAAAACTGAAAGTTAAAGGAATTCATTTTGCTTGAAACTTTATCTTTTGCAGTTGAAAATTCAAAATTTTCATTGAAAATCCCCTTTGATGTTGACAAATCTTTTTTGGTTAAAAAGTCCACTGTTTTCTAGAATATTTGAATTTTTGAGTTCGAAATATTAATTCTTTTGTTTAAAATTCAACTTGTGGATAAAAAAATAACTATTTAGTTCATTCATTATTATTATTAATTATTCTGTTGAAAAGTCTTCTATTTCTTTTATCATATTTTTGGACAAACTATCTACTGCTTTGTTCATAATTGTTTTTTTTTTATTCAAAAAAAAAATAATAAATCTGCTAGCAAATAGTGCAAAATTGTTTTCAACACACTTCACGCTTTTTATTGTCAATATTTCTTAAAATGTGTTCATTTTTCAGTGGCCATTTTTAATTGTCATTTTTAATTGTCAGTTGTAGCCAATCACTGTACCCATTACCCTAATAGCAGACTATTCAATAAAAAATGTTTTAATATTTCGATATTTGGATATATGAAGAAAAAAAGCTTTAAAAAAAAGAGAAAAAGCAGAATGCAAAAAAAAACAGAAAAGAGGGGAATAGAGAAAGGATGGTAAAGTCTTAAATGTAAAAATTGTGTTACCCAATAATGGTTTTTGACCAGTATCAGTAATTGGCCACCTGTGACAATGACTGGCAACTTGAAAATGATCATAGATTAACAAATATTGTTAAATTAAAACTTTTAATAAATGAAATAAACTGTGTTGAGCCTAATCTTGCCCTGTTTATTATATTTTTTTATTTCTTAATTACGTGAATTATTATAAGGCAAAACATCGGAGAGTGCGGCCAACCATTGTTAGTCCGGGAGCGGGCAATGCTTTCGTATGCAACAATATGTCCAAGGATAAAAAGGTGTTATTCTTATGTATTTTAAACCGCTGAATCCGAATATACCCGGCCTTTTTTTCGAAAAAGTAGTGCGTTTTCTTTAAATCGCAATTGTTTAAACAAATTTTGAAAAAATAACTTTTTCGATCTGGACTATTGTTTCCAGATAATATGGCCTATTTCAAGACGAAAAGGTCTCTAGCAACTTTGCGTAAAATGCATATTTTACAAGATATATTTTTTTAAGGTAAAAAATTTGAGGTTTGTCACTAACTTTGGGCGTTAACTACTGGTGACCTATTCAATATTTCTGAAATCTGAAAAAAAACCTCACTAGCGCGCAGTCGATATTTCGGGAATGGGTCTGAAGTCGAAATAAATATCAGTTTAAAAGTAAATTATTATTGATATCAACCATCTCTTTTGAGTTATCAAAGAGCTTCTTTAGTGCAATAATTTTATTTTGTAATATAATAAATATAATGTTTTGTTTTATACCTAAATTTATCTATCAAAGGTATGATTTATCATATTAACTTCTTCATAGTACGTCTTTATTTACATAGCAAAAGTTAGAATAACTAAAATTTTAAGGTAAGTTTTTACGATTTTAAATTAAAATTAGAAATAATAAAATAAAAATGCCAAATAATATTAGTGACAAAATTTCGCTAGTTATTTAGAATACAAATATTTAAATTTTTTTCGCGGGATCCAACATAACACAAGTGGGGCGGAGGACAACAGCTTGTGCACGGGGACATAAATTCAGTTCTACACATGATAAAAAGTTTTAATGTATATAAGAAAATTTTATATAAATTTTTTATTATTTTTCAAGAAATTTACTATTTGTAAGAAATATTTTTCAAAATATTATAGCTCCAAGCAATGAGTTATTTCAATTTATGGTTTATCTAATAACGTACTCAAGAAACTTATTGATCACTAAAAAGAGATTGTTGATATCAAGAATAATTTATTTTTAAACTGATATTTATTTCTAATTTAAGCCCATTTCGCTAATGTTGAATTACATCAACTTATAGAGTAACTTTTAAAGAATAATTAGGTTTTTTCAAATTTCAGAAATATTG
>JAAAKG020147710.1:0-10404 GCA_010014905.2 Druon quercuslanigerum
ACTGTTTTTTTGTTGCACTACGATTTTTTTTGGCTGAGCTGTATAGCTTCAAAGGCAGATGCCTATCATTTTCTCGCTGATAGTGGGTAATTCTAGGGATCCAAGAACAAACTATAATGGAGATAAATTAGTTGACTTATGCTTAGAAAAGGGTCTATTTATTACGAATACTTGGTTTAGGCGTAAAATGTTTTACATGTACACCTGGTCTAAAGGAAATAGCCACAGTATAATTGACTTAATTGTTGCGGATGAAAGACTAAGAGAACTAAACAAAGATACAAGGGTCAAGAGGGGTTCTAAATGCAATACCGATCATTACCTTCTGATCTTCAAAATTAACTTAGGTCGGCGATGCAGAAAAAAGAGTACCCAGAAAGCAAAACAAACGCGAATCAAAATTGAGAACCTACAGAAACCGGACGTGCGAATAGATTTTCAAAATAAGATAATAGAAAGCATAGGTAAGGAAGCTTGGAAAGCGCTTATATGGAATAAAGATATAAGAGGCGCATGGATTATGTTCCGGGATATCATTCTTAAATATGCGAAAGAAGTGTGTGGCACCACGGTTGTAGGAAGAATATTTGGTGATGCATGGTGGAATAATGAAATTGCGGCTGCCCAAAAAGCAAAGAAAGTAGCGTACAAAAGAACGTTGAACAGGACAGGTCTTAGCGATGAGCAAATAAATAGACGAATAGATGATTACAGACTCAAAAAGAGGATACTGAAGTGACTAATTAGAGAAAGCAAAGATAAAATTAGGGCAGAAGAAGAGAAGAAAATACAAAATGACTTTAAAGGATGCAAGAAACTACTTTAGAAAGCAATGAAGGGAATTAAAAGTACAGAATTTGTCAACATGAGAAATGGCAAAAGGGAAATGTAATATTAGAAAGACGGGGTCAGTGATACTTTCAGAGACCATTTTAGAGGACAATCCGAAAATGAAGCTATAGGACACGACAACGGCGATGTACAACACAATGCCTTAGAAAACCCTATTGAAAAAGTCTGTGTGACTGAGGTTAGGGATATATTCGGGAAGATAAAAACGGTATAGCTTCCGGGGTAGACAATATTAATACTGAAATGCTTAAACGCGGTAGCATGTACATACCACATAGACTGTGCGAAATAATAAATCTATGCATCGAAGTAGGAGAAGTCCTAGGTGATTGGAAAAAAGCAATTATCGTGCCAATATACAACAGAAAGGAAGATAAAAGCGACTTCAATAATTACAGAGGGATCAGCTTATTAAGTACCGTAAATAAAAATATACTAAAAGGTACTTATTCGTAGGGTAATAAAAATAACAGAAGAAAAGATTTGGGAAGTCCAAAGTGGGTTTATGCCAGGAAGGTCATGTACAGATCAAATATTCAGCTTAAGGCAAATCACAGAAAAGCGTTTGAGAGTGGGCAAAAAAGTTTTCTGTAAATTTGTTGACCTAGAAGTTTTTACATATAATTATTCAGCCTCGCCGTGATATATTTCATAATTCCGGCATTACATTGATCGTAGATGACGTAACAGATATTTCTTCTCACTATACAAATGATGCCTATATAAATTTCCTAATGTGAGATGTATCCATGGCGATTGTGTAAGCTTCTTTGTTATGTTGTATGATGTTCATAATTCTATTGTCTGATTATTATTGCAGATTTATTATTACCGGATTCTGACCATCATCAAACTCAAATGGAGCATCAGGACAACCAGCATATTTACACAGACATGCATCTGCCACCCATTGGTCTGGTGGATATAGAATATCCGTCCAGAGTCGTCATTATCCATCGAAAATTTCAACGCGTTGGCTTTGCAATACATTCTTGGCACGTTGTAGCACGGCCTGCAGATGTGCAAGGCTTATTTCGTATTGAATATACTCTAAATAACAATCAACCTGCTCGAGCCGTATACTTCGCAAATCAAGTTCACGAAAATCGAACCTTAGATGTTGCTGTCGTTCTAACTAACATTCCTATGTATTTACGTAGCCCTGAACATCATGCTTTACAAAGAGAACTTTTTTCACCAGCAGCTATTGAATGGGCTGTTAAAATTGTTAAGGAGTGGGTCCATAAGAGAGGCTTCGAGTTTGAATTAAGAGGAAACTTAAATGAATTACACCTAGATGCTACCCAAATGTCATTAACGCCAACCATTTCACAGGATCACGATTAAGACTAAGGTTGGTCGGTTTTCGCAAAAACAGAATCGATATTCAACGACTGATTTACTTCTAAGGTTCACGAGTCGATTATTTAAATTAGACAGTCCGGGATGGGACACCGCACTGTGGGACCAAATCGCAAAAAGCTGGCCAACAGTATAAAATGTTCATAAGGTTTATAAAATCACTGATTACGAATTCGATGTCAGAAATTAAAAGAAAATAAATCTAAGATCTATTTTTTTTAAACAAAATAAAGGATTCAATATCATGAAAAGCTTATGAATAGGAATTAACCTGTTCTAGCAGAACTAAAAAAATAGAAGTTGTTTGGGTATGATTTTGGTGAGTGTAAATTCTGAATGACAAATTAATGGCTCTAAATGACAGGATATGATTTCAACATGTTGAAAATATGACAAAAAACAAGTAAAATGTGTACCTATTAAAACGTAATACATAATTTATTCACACATAACACGAAGCATTTCAACTTATTCACTATCGGAATTATCATTATTATGATTTCTGTGGCTATCATCCTGGTCAGTTGTATTTTTACTAGAAAAAAAGTTCGAATTTGTAGCATGAAAATGAAAATAATTTTAAACTTTATGGAAATTCATTTACTTTTTAAATCTGTTTTAAAGAGAAAAATTCAGAAAAGGAAAATAAACTGCTCAAGAAACTTATATAAAAATCTATTCATCAGTTTAAATTAGTATTTTATGTATTCGAAAACATTTGTTATTGCAAAATCGCAAAGAACCATAATTGTGATACTTACAAAATAATTATATTTATTAATTTTTATTCTATGGCAAGAGGGGTAGGTTTGCATGGGTTAAGGGTACTTTTGTGGAATGTAATATATGTCATCGGAGAGCAACAAAAGAACGAAAAAATATCAACTAAGAGTAGCTTCAGAATTTTATTACTTTGATTTTGGGCAGGTCTTGGAGGAAATTATAATGAGAGGGAAATCATCAGGTGACAGGTAATTAATTTCGAGCTCTAAAGTCTCTTTACATTTTTTAAAGTGGTTATTCCGCCTTTAGAACGTTTTTAATCATGAGCGATAGGTGTTGAAAAATTAGGGCACTTTTTGGCTAATGTGTTATATCTCATCGGAAAGCAAGAAAAGAGAAAAAAAGATTGAATACCAGAGATTTCAGAATTTTGTAATATTAAATGCTTTTTACCTACATGAATGAACACCGCTGCATTGTTTACGTGAGTGGGGTAGTTTTTGGAAAACATTATAATAAAATATAAATTTTCAAGTAAGATGTATTTAATTTGAAGCTCTCAATCATCTGCACATTTTTCCAGGTGGTTTTCCCAATTTTAAAACATTTTTTTGATTTCGAGGGTTAGGTGTTTACGAGATAGGGGTACTTATTTATAAACATCAATATATATCATGAGAGAGCAAAAAAACGAAATAAAATCTCCCCTGATTGTTCATCTCATTATGATAATTTTTAGTGAGTTTTTATAGGTGCCGGCGCTGTTCTTTAAAATAAAAATTTCTTCTAAAATAGTGAACACCACTGTGTGCTGGCCCACAATAATTATTTTTTAGTTAACCATGTTAACGCTAAGTCAGGAGAACATAAACATGTTTTTCACTAAAAAAATATAAAAATTTTAAAGATATCGTTTTGAAAAATAAAGGTTTTACTCCATAGTCGTTTCCAAATGTAAATGTCACGTCAATAAGTAAGAAAAATAAAATGTAACCTAAACAGGCTCCACATCGTGGAGAAAAAGCTAGTTTAAGGAAACTCATAGATCAGTAGATCGAAAAACTAACATCTGCAATATATTTTTGCCACACTGATAAAAAAACCGAACATCTAATAATATTAATTCTGTTGATTTTTACTTAATGGAATCAGGATAAAAGCCATTTGACATTTTTTTTTATCCACAAGTTAAGAAAGTTTCTCGTCCATGAGGGCAAGAGAGGAGATTAAAAAGAAAGTATTACTGACGCTGCAATTCAAAACATATATATATATAGCTTAAATTTATATAAATTGTAGAATTAGACTTATACCTCACACTCTCTGAATTATAGACTATCTAGGCGCATTAAAAAACGGCCATCCATCCAAGTGTTAACCGCTCTCTAAATGTAAAATTAAATCTAATTCAATTTGCGAATATTATTTAATGTATTATTTCAAAACATAACATTATTAATAAGAAAGCAGACCTAACTTGAATCCTAAACTAATTTTGTTTCTTATCAACAAAACTTGTTTCCGAGTATTTTTCCAGCTAATGAAGTTTCAAGGTGAAACACGTGCGAAGAATTAATGATTGCGCAAATAAAATGACACAAACTCAAATTTGTCACCTCACGAAGCCTCGCCAATAAGATCCATCTAAGTTGCTTGGAAAGAGGAAAATACAAATACCTTGAAGTAGTACATACACACGAAAAATCAGAATAGTCATTAGTCAAGATGTTTTTAACATTCTTTGTAAATACATTGTTCACACATAGGAAAAAAGTCGAAATGCATCCTATCATGCATCCTACAATGTTATTTTTAGTGTACCAAGAAACACAAAAGTACCCAATTTTAAACTTGATTCGCGTATTTTATAAAAAAACAAACTGATTATTACAGCATACCCTCTTCACGGGTATTGGCAATACACGATAATAAAATACAAAATATCTGCATTTGCTATTGAGTTCAATTTTGATAGAAAAATTTTATATTTGAATTTCAAGAATTAGATCATGTGAAATTTAAAGAAATTACAATTGTATTAGATCCAAATAAAAAAGTTCTGAATGAAATAACTAAGGAATTTAAAATTTTAAAATTTTATAACTTTTAATTTTAAACCTTCATATTTTTTAATTCTAAATAAAAAATTAAACTAAAACTATTATAGTAGTAAATCTGAATATTCAATTGTATAATTTCGAACAAATATTTAGAGTCTTGATATTATAATTGTACCTGAAGTAAATAATTTGAACCAAGTTTAAGGGCGCTAATGGCACACGACTGTTGTCTTTCGCGCTTTGCACTTCACAATATATTTATCTTGCTCTGTTTGTCCCACACATTTGGATACAGACTTCTTAAAATTGAAGGTCCAAAGAGCAACAACTATAATTCGGTGATTGTGAATCCTCTTTAGTTAATGCTCTTTTCGATTAGGCGAACATATTCCCACCAAGCATTTCCTGCTTCTTACTCGATTTTGTCCATAATGTGAATTTATTTACATAAAAATCCACACTTTTGTATCACATGTATCGTATTTTTATTTCTTGTTAAGTCTCCCGAAACGTTTTTCCAAAATTTCAATTTTTTAATTTTTAAAAATAATTTTTACGAATAAAAAAACAATCCAATAACTCTATCTAAAATCTTATTTTTTTGATATTTTTCAGTTGAAAAACATTCGCCTATTAGTTTTTTTTTATTATCGTTTTTATGTGTCGGTTTTTAAAAATATCTAATTTTTTATTTTTAATATATTTTTTGTATTGAAAGAACAATTAGGCGTTCTGTAAAAAATAATTCACAGCAGTGAAAAAATTTCTGAAGCGTGCAAACGATTTTTATGATGGTACAGCTTTTTTCAGGAATGACTTTTTTCAGTAAGAAACTTGAAGTAAAAAATACAACTTGAACATTTTTTCAAATTTTGCATTTTTCTCGAAGTAATTGTTAATAACATTTTTTTTTCTCCTGACCTATGCAATGAAATTAGCTAATATTTTAAATGGATATTGTAGCATAGGATTTGTATCAACTCAATTTTTTTTGTTGAGAAAAATTAAAAATTTTGAAAATATCAACAATTTTTATAAACAAATTGAAATATGTTCATGTTTTGAGATTGTTCGATATTTTCCAAATTGGATATTGATTCTTATTTCAATACCTTTCATTACAAAAAAAAAAAACATGAAAACTTTCATGTGATCAGTAGTTATACTCGTAAATGTTTGCGCGCATGCTGCGGACGCGTTATGACGAGTTTCAACGTGTGGCGTCTAACTCATCGGTTAAGAAGAAGTTTTGTTTACTTTTTAAATATTTCTTTGTTTAGTAGCTGTATAGAGCTTATATTGATAGTTGCAAAGTAAATAATATAAATTAGGAGTTTTTCGGAAAAGTGCGGAAAAATGCCAAAAGCAAATTGTTGTTGCAATCCATTAGCTAAAAAAAACATAAGAACATTAACGAAAATGGTGCGAAATTAAGTGACAAATGGAATGCTCAGTTTCAAGATTTCGTGGGACTAGCGACGGTATAGGTGGCCCTTTAAAAAGACACGCGTACAGATCAAGTTTACAAGGTAAACTTATTACCACATCGAAGCTTCTTTACGAATAGGCCAAAAATTTCTTCAAGAATATCGAATTCGAATTTTGTACAACTGTAGAACATGCAGAACATAATAAGTCAATCGAAGAACGATACAAAATAGCAAAGACTGTAAAAAATACACGACAATACCATGGTTATACTCCAGTCGGCGTAAATGAAATCGCATGTAAAATTTTTTTAGAATCGGAAAAATCGGTGATTGAAAACCTTGTCAAAACAAGATTAAACAAGCAATAAAATATATTGTCGAGTTGTATCATAAAACAAATATTTTGGTCTTGACTAAAATTAAAAGTATTTTTTCACCAATGTTCGACCCTGAAATTATTGAATAGACCGGTGCGCGCTCCACTGCTACACAGCGCAACCGTGACGCGTGCTGCGCGCCAAGACATTATAACGAGTATAATGTTTGATCCTACGAAAGTTTTCATGTTTTTTTTTTTTTTGAAAGATATTAAAGTGAGAATCAATATCCAATTTGAAAAATATCAAAAAATGCTCGAAAACATATTTTAATTCGTTTATGAAAATTGTTGAAATTTTCAACAATTTTAAATTTTTCTCAGAAAAAAAATTAAGTTGATACAAATCCTATGCTACAATATCCATTAAATATATAAGCTAATTTTATTCAATAGGTCAGGAGAAAAAAAATACAGTTCAAAAAAATGTTATTAACAATTACTTCAAGAAAAATGCGAAATTTGAAAAACTGTTCAAGTTGTATTTTTTACTTCAAGTTTCTCACCGAAAAAAGTCATATTCATGAAAAAAGCTGTACCACCATAAAAATCGTTTTAACACTTCAGAAATTTTGTCACCCAGTTGTGCATCTCTTTTTGAGTGTCATAAATTTCGTTTTGTTATTTCTTCGTACCTTGTGTTGTTTGTCCAAAAATTTCATTTTTTCAATGTTAATGGAGTTTTCTTCGGAATAAAAAAAAGTGCATATCCTACAAAAAAGTTATCGATAAAAAATGTGCAGATGATTATTGGGTAGATAGTTTATTTTCTTGTTTTTTAAGACTATTGCTTTGCCAATTTTTATTTTACCCTTCGGGATCAGAGGGTTCCCAAAACGTATACATTTGACAAAAGTTTGGGGGCGGTAAAATTTTACAAAAATCTAACACCTTCTCTGATAAGAATGTTAAAATTTGTACGTCCATAAGCAAACGGGAAAAAATCAGCCGACTAAAAATAAGGATATTTTTTTTAGTAGGTAAAGCATTGCTTTTCTGCAAAGCTTACTGCGTTAATTACAAGGTTTGCAGAATTTTCAACATTTTGACAACTAACCTTTTTCTAATTTTAACAGCATCCAACCCTGAAAAATAAGTAATGTTAAAGTGTAAGTTCTAAAACACAAAGCCTTCGCAGAGATAAAGTTATAGCAGTTACAAATTTTTTCTATTGAATGTTTTTTCTTTGAATAGAAACCTTGAGCAGAAATGTGGTTTTATGGATCCAACGTTATCTCTACCATGGCTTCAGTTTTTATTTCATTTTGGGTACACTGCTAAAAATGTTTGGAATTTTACAACACTTCTAACAGACTTTTTCAATACAAGCGTTAGGTAAAAATGCAAACATGTCAGTGGAACGAAAAAACTGCAATAAATGTATTGTGAGTGTTGTAAATCGTGAAGTCACTATCTACTGTTAAAATATATTCATTACAGCGTTTATGAGACTAAAATTGCACACAAGAGAATCACGGAAGTAATCTAATTCTGAGAACTCACAAAACCTATAGAATTCGCAGAAATTATGGAATTCAAGGAATTCACGGAATTGACGGAATTTAAGAAATATACAGAATTTATGAGAATGACGGAATTCACCAAATTCACGAAATTAAAGGAATTCGTGAAATTAAAAAGAATTCGCGAAATTTACGGTATTCATAAAATTTACGCAATTATTATTATTAAATTCGAGAAATTCGCGGAATTAATGGAATAGTAGGAATTCACGGATTGTATGGAATTCACGGAATTGGTGGAATTCAAGAAATTCAACAAAATGACGGAATTCAAGCGATTCATTGCAATCACGGAATTCAGTGAATTTGCAGAATAAACGGAATTCATCGAATTTATGGAATTAACGAAATTCTTAAAATATACGGAATTCACGTAGTACGCTTGATTGATAAAATTTATGGAATTCACAGAATTCAAGAAAATCGCGCAGTTAATTGGATTCATGTAATTCGCGGAATTAATGGAATTGACGAAATTCAATAAATTTATGGAATTCAAGGCATTCAAGGGATTCAAGAAATTTACTTAATTCAAGGAGTTTACGGAATTTATGAAATTTAAGGAATTGGTGGAAGTTCATACATTCCTTGAATTGCATTGACTCATTGGATTACATGAATTCCTTGAATTCCATGGTTTCTATGAATTCTGTCAATTTCATAAATTCCTTGAATTTCGTAAATTCTTTGATTTCCGCTAGTTCCATGAATTCCCCTAATCCCAGGAAATCCATGAATTCTGGGCGTTATACGGATTCCGAGAATTTTGTAATTTCTACGAATTTCGAGAATTCTATAAATACGCAGATTATATACTATATATTAACAAAGAGTTTGGCTATGTCTAATATGCTGTTTTTTAGAGCAGATTACAGTTAGGCGATACATGTTTTTCCAATATTTTCTGCAAACAGCAGCAATTTCATTGTTGCAAATGTTTTTGAAATGTTTCTGCTAATAGAAGAAAGGCATCTTACCAGCATAATGTTAACAACCTTTTTTGGTATTTCTTTGGAGAATAATAAAAGAAAAAAAAAGAAGAGAAAAAATTTTTCAGACATTTTTTGCCAGAAAAATTGGAAAATTCGATTTTGAGAACAAATAATTCTCCTGTGCACAAAAAGTATTTAGTAAGCATCAACCTTAGAAGATATCTTCTTTATCAAAATCCAAAGTTTGAAGAAAAATTGTAAACAAATTAAAACTTGGCTCTTTTAAGAAAATTGAATTTTATTCCCTTCAAATCGGTAAAATACGTATAGTCTGATTTCCACGATAAAATAACATATTCCATCTGCGAGAGATATAGCGATTTTAAGTTTTGAGCTCTGTCTCACTTTAAATAGATTATGTTCTATTCATTTTGGTTTCGTCAAAAATTCGTCTTTCTTGGTAAAAAATTAATGTCCTTACTTGAAATTTGTTTTTTCGCAATATTATCCTTTTTTTTAAAACTCAACTATTTGGATAAAAATTTATTTTTGTGGTAGAATAATCCAGTTTTTGGTTGAAGGTTTAACTATGCTGTGGAAAACTAAAATTTTTTTTTATACTCTTCTTTTTGTTATCTTTCTTTTGGATTTAGAATTCACCATTTTTGTTCAGAAATAAACTTTTTTCTATAAAATTCTATTATTTTTTTGCAAATGCAACTGATTTTGATTTTACACATTGAAATAATGAACAATCACAAAAAAAACAGATTTTAGACTTTAAAGTCAAATTTTAGCGGCGTAGAAAGTTTCATGAAAAGAATTTTTTAGTAAGTCTAGTGGGTTCACACTCACACCCATCCAACGCAACGCTGCTGAAGACTGGTGATCTTCTCAGCATAAAAACATCAACCCAAGACGACACTCTCGGTTCCAACCCCCTCCCCTTCCCATTCCTTGCCTAATAACTGAAGTTTGGTGGGACGGAAGTTATAACTACAGTCTCTACCATATGAAGAATTGATACTTAACTTGAATATGATTTCGACTTGCAAAATAAACTTATTGGATAAAGGTGGTAGTTGGGCGTATAAACTAAACAATGAATAATACAAACAATAAAATAGCCTCGGAAAGGACGGAAAC
>JAAAKG020147711.1:0-10404 GCA_010014905.2 Druon quercuslanigerum
TTTGCCGAAGACACCCGAACACACGCACGATAGCCTCTATAGTAGTGGAAGTGGGCGGAGAGTGCTGGAGAGAGAAAGAATATCGGAAGCATGAATTTGACCTTGTAAAAAAGAGTAATCTCGGGGCTTATTAGTGCATATAGACGTGTTAGTTGCTACAAGATAATTGACGCCAGGATAAGAAATTCCTGTAACAAATCTAAAATACGATTTCAGGTGAACCTATGGACCGATTTGTATGTTTCTTTTTAAGAAGCTAATACAATTTGAAAGAAAGTTGTCGGGCCTGATTTAACTTTTTTTTTTTTAATTTTTTTTATAGATAAATAAATATGACGAAAAACACGGCAATTTTTCTATTTAAAGTTTCCGGTGCTCGTCAATAATTGGACAATTGTAGTAATCGCCGACGTTTCATAGATTTACATTATATACACTGTTAGAAATGTTCGAAAAATTCCGACACATTTAAGAAACTAAAGTAACTAAAATTTACGAAATTAGGTTGCTCAAAATTTCTTCTCAGAGTACATGAAAGTACCAATATATGTAGAGTCGGCTGAGCAGAAGAATGTATTACCTACTCATTATAGTAGCATTTCTTTTTTTGTAATTTTGATTAAAAATATAGTGCAATCAATTATTTCAATTTTATATTACTTTTAAATTAAAAAAATTTTAAGGCACAAAAAAAAACTTATAATACAAATTTTTTTAAACAATTTAAATATAAAAAGAAATTTCATGACTGAGTCACTAGATTTTAGGGAGAATAATTCAGTTGTTATCAAACTTAAGCCTCAGCACTTGTCAGAGATACCGTTAAGTAAACAAAAATCTGTTTTTATGGCATCTCTTTCACGGAGAATATTTTCATATACTTCGTTATTTGACATGGTTTGTTCTCTGACAAATATACTACATACATATACAACCTACATAGAATAGAAACTGCTCATGCACTAATATATTGTGGATACAGTCTTTAATAAAAGTATATTTTTAGACCGCGTAGACAAGTTTTTACTCTTTTTGTATAATTATTTTTCACAAATTGATTTTCTTGGGTATATTTGTTAACAGTTTTTTTGGAACATAATTCTTTGTAAACCTCCTTATGCAATACTGTTGCATAATTTGGTTTTGTTTAGGTTTAGGTTGGCTTAAGAAGTGTACTTTCAAATTTTCTACTACTTTTTGACCCCCACCCTTGTGGACTTGTTTAATATTTTATAAAAATGTGGATATTCTTGATATTCAAAAGCTACGAAGCCAAATTGGGCTGCGAATTGTCCGAAAAACTGAAATTTCTTCAAAACATAAGCTTCATGATATAAAGTAGGATAGGATAGGATAGGATTTAGATTCTTTTTCTTTCTAAAAAGATGTCTGCAGATTCAGGAGAATGCGAGTACACGGTAGGACCTGTTAGGGTCCAATAATGCATTGGATTTTCTTCGAATTATTATGCATATTACCTAAATTTGTTTGATCCACACAAAAATAAATACGGTTTTTAAAAAATAATATTCAGAGGTTTCACAAGCTCCATGAAGTTTAACACGTATTTCCCATAAGAAAAAAAAACTTTGTCCATTGATTCAGAATCCCCATAAGTCTGTTTTATAAGGTTCAAAACAAACTCTACAAGCAAAAAATTAGGGTTTGCGAGTTTTCGGCGCTAATGATGAATTTCTTTGCTTTTTTTTAATACCAATTTTTATAAACCTTGTTTATAAGGCACTAAGCAATTACATTAACCAGAAATAATTGTTTAAACAATGTATTTTTATAGCCTTATTCTCTTAAAGCAATAAAGGCAAAGAATTAAAGATCCCAGTATTTGTATGCATCTTCACATTTTGTATTTTGTACGTGATTAATTGTGTATAGTTAAAGATTAAATTACTCAAAGCTCTGTAAGCTTTGAGGTACACATTCTCATCGTGACACACGCGCTACACACCCGATTTTTGACTGACATTTTCAAATATACAGTTATGTTCTGAATTCTCTTACTGTAAAAAGCTACAATCCTTTATTCGAACATTCTTCTCTAGCTCGCGTAGTTATGCTGAAAATAGGAAGTCTTCTTTTAGTCTTTTTATGTATCTCGCGTCTTTGGATTAATATAGATATTTTTTATTTCTTGCATAGAAATTAAAAAATAATAAATTAAAAACGAGTAGTTATGCCAAGAAGTGGTTCCATGAAATGATGTAGGAATTTTTCAGATGCTGAAATTCCTCCAAAAAACTTTTCTCCATATTTCGCGTCGTTTGGCTTAAAATTGGAATTTTCGATTTTCTTTCATAGGATTTTTTTTCGTAGTTTTTTAAAGAAACAATTAAAATAAAACTGCAGGTATTTCAATTATAATTATTATTCTGATTTAAATGTTGAGCATTATACATGCCGTGCACGGCCATTGGACCCTGAACGAATGTGGTCATCTCTCCTTATTTTCCCGTGGAAATAGCCACACCAGCCACGAAACAACATTTATGAGTCCATGTGATTATTTTGAGGTTCTTTTCAAGCTCGACTCATAAACCATTACGAAAACACTTAAATCGCGAAATTTTTCAAAAACTATACAGCCACAACTTGTAACATGCACTCCTTAACTAATTTTCATAATAAGCAAAAGAAAACAAATAGATTTCACTTACCTTTGGTGTATAATTTGCAAATAATTTTATATGTACGTGTTCTTATACACGGATTGGAGCAAAGCGAGTGTTTCTAGAATTTTTTTTAATTATAATATTTCCGATAAATAAATCCAAAATGACAAGTGTGATCCACAAATGGTTCAAATAAATTATGTAGGAATCTTTAAAAGCTGCAACGCTTTTTTGTTTTTTCCGTGTCTCATGCCATTCGAAACTTGAACTCTTAATTTACTGCATTGTATGTACTTTCGATCAATAAAACCAAAATGACATATTCTGCCAAATAAGAGTTATAAAAAACTTTGTAAGACTTTTTCATCGATATAATTGCTCTTCAAAACTTTTTCTTCTATTTTGCGTCGTTTGGTTAAAAATTTGTATTTTAGACTTTCCCATAGTATTTCTAACAAATAAAACTAAAATATGAAAGCTTACCGAAAAGTGGTCAAGAGAAAAAATATAGGTATTTTTAAAATACAATAAAAACAAAATAGGATATTTTTAAATATCATTTTCGACAGACAAATGTTTCATTTTCATATTTTATGTCATTTTTTACGATTAAATCCAAAACTACGCGTCTTATTAAAAAGTGATTTATACGAAATTTGTAGATATGTTTCAGTTGCATAATTTTTGTTTACTAATTTTTTCCATAGACTGTTTTTGTAATCTTTTTTATTTTCAATGTTGGGGGGTGGGAAATGGGAAAGTGTTGGGAGAAGAAAAAGAGCTAAGGCGTCAAGCTGCCGCTCCACACGTGTTTCGCAGACTTTTTTTCAATCATTTATATATTGTGAAATAATGCAGATAAAAAAATTCTGAGTTGCACCACTAGAAAGATCAGTTACAGAACTTTATAGAATCCACCATAATCCAAAATTCGATTTTTTGCCTAGTAGGTCCCTTTTCTCGGATCGAATATGAATTTTAGTGATATATAATTATTCAAATGATACTTGTTTCAACGTATCCACGAATACAATTTAATGAAAAATTAAAAGCAAATATCAAAGTAATCACGATAAATACAAACTGTGCTTTATTTTTCAATATCCGAATAAGCAATTCCAGGCCGAGTTACATAAATAAATGTAATATACATTTTAAATAAAAGTATTGATTGTAATGTAGAAAACTTAACATTTTGGACAAAATAGAGTGCGAAGCACTAGCCATATGATGATAACCTGCTCGTTCAATCTGTATGAGCTTTAATAAAAGAGGATTCACAATCACCAAATAACAATAATTTTCGATGCTTTGATCTTTAATTTTGAAAGGTCTGTGCACAAATTTCGGAGAAATACAAAGACTAAGCGCGAGGTAAATACATAATCGAGCGCTAGGCGCCCCCAAACTCACGAGGGGAATGTACCCGCTAAGCGGGCACATTTTTCCATTATCATCTATGATGAGAAGGTATTAGTGTATTAGTTTTATGCAAAAAATGACTTTCGCAGATTTCATCAAATGTTGACATTTTGCGGCCCCTCTGAGTCAGAAAAACAAGTTTTTACGTCGGTGTCTGTCTGTATGGCGTCGTCGTTGTTGTCGTTATTGTGGTTGTCTGTATACCGAAAAACGTTCAAAAGACTAGTTGGATTGGATTGTGCGTTGTCATACAGTTTAAAGGGCCAAAAAGAAAGATGGAGTTCGTTACCCAGACATTTCTTATAAAAATTCAAAAAGTTAGAGCTTTTTCAAAAATTTTGAGTCCAACCTTTTCCAAATTTAAAAATTCTATCGGCACCAGTTCATAACACAAAAAAAAATATTAACAATTTATCCCAATGACTTATTTTGATAAAATATAAATGACTAATTTTATAAGATTTTTAAAATCCAAAAAACAAACGAAAATGGACATTTGAAGTCAAATAAAGTGTGATATGGGAAAAATACAAAATGCGGAATTACTTTTTTAAAGGATATGTAGTTTATGTTTTTTTTATGAACAGAACATGGAAAATAAAAAAAATTAAGTTTGTGTACAAACGATACAAGCTACAAGAATAAATGAGATAAAATTTATTATACCAAAAAATATTTTCAAATGTTTTCCGAATACTTTTTTGATAGAGATCTTAGTTTTTCTTTAAACGTAAAAAACTAGATTAGAAATAAATAAAAAATAAAAACAAGGCAATAAGAATAAGTATTTGTCAATATCCATGCATGTTATGATTGTCATTGATGTAAATTTATTTGACTGATTCATGTTTCAGCGCAGCTAAGAATTTAAGTAAATGCAAAATAAGAGGCCAATATCAAAGTTATCATGATAAATACAATTAGTGCTTTTGTTTTGTAATATCTGAATAAGCAATATTTACATTAAAAGTGTATTATACTTGATATAAAAGTGTTGATCATAATGTAGAAAAGATGAAATTTTGGACAAATCGAGTACAAAGTACGAGATACGATTCAGAATGTGCTCGTAAAAGCTGGAAGAGCTTTAACAAAAAAGAGTGCACAATCACATAATTGCAGTTGTCGATCCGTCCATCTTTGATTTTAAATCTTTGTGCATGAATGTGGGAGAAATGCAAAGACCGAGCGCGAAGTAAGTGTACCATCATTTGCGCGCCCTAGGTGTGCTCAAACTCTCAAACGAAACTTTTTTAACGAAAGCGCCAGAATGCGCGAAAAATACATAACCGAGTACATAACGCGAACGTATCCATATACAAAAGAAAGGGAGGTAAAAGCGACTGCAATATTTACAGAGGGATCAGTTTATCAAGTACCGTAAGTAAAATATACTCAAAAGTACTTATTCGTGGGGTAATGGAAATAACAGAAGAAAAGATTTGGGAAGTCGAAAGTGGGTTTATGCCAGGAAGGTCATGTACGGATCTAATATTTAGAGAGTACGAAAAAAAGTTTTCTGTGCATTTGTTGACATAGAAAAAGCTTTCGACAAGGTAGATCAAAGTAAACTTTTTTAAGTCCTGAAAGAATACGGAGTAAATGGATAGCTCCTAAAAGATATAAGAACAATATATACGGGTATCAAAGCTTTTTTCGGCGAAGAAGGTGTAGATCTCGAAACAGTAATGGTACGTGGGTTAGCGTTCGCAGATGATAGGCTTGTGATGGCAGAGTCAAACGAAGACTTGCAAAGAATGTTGAATAAACTGAATGCAAGCATGAAGAGCATCGGCCTCCAAATTAACGTAAATAAAACAAAAACTATGGTGTTCAAAAAAGAGTGAGAAAACAACATGCAACATTGTATTAAATGATGAGATAATTGAACAAGTTGAGAAATTCGTATATCTTGGTAGCTTATTTACTAGGGAGGTGAAGATATATGAGGAGTTAGATAGACGAATAAACGAAGGTAAGAAGGTTATTAGTGGATGAGGCCCCCTTAGCAGAAGTAAAAATATATCAAATAAGGCTAAAATGGCAATACATTTCATATCGATCAGACAATATCTTTGTTTCCCACAACGGCCTCGAAAATTGAGAAAAAGTGGTATAGCCCCTTAAGCTTAGGCAATTCGGAAAACACACTTCCTGTGCACCTTTTTTCGCCAAAGTTATGTAACGCGAAGAAAAAGATCATAGAAGCATAGTAAAAGCCTTCATTATCTATATTTCGCCTTGGAAGTGTTTCATTCACAATAGCTAATTAGTGTTTTTTTATTTTAAGACATTTACAAATTCTTCTTACTTGAGATTCTTGTACTGTCTTACAATAACACAATCAGTTAAAAAAAATATTTTAATTTGCAACACATTTCATATTTGAATGCTTTTGAAACACTTCAGTAACTCATTTTGTACACAAGTAAGGGACCAGTTTTAACAGAGTTGATATTGCATCTCTTCTGTTCCACATTTCACCAGATTACATCATCCATATCACAGTTGTACACCATGTCTGTTGTCAGCAGCGCAAAACAGAAGTGCTTTTGTAGTAGGAACCCCGTCTGAGCTGCGTGAGCGGGTACTCCCTACAGTCGGTGACGTGCTGAAGTTCATCCTCCACGTTCGTTATCAGATCATGGCCGCGAACGGAAATAAACAAAACCCATCCTTGAATGCAGTAGCTGATATCGTTGCTAAACGACTTGAGCAATTGTGGTGCAAGGCATCTATTCTGACGATGTACCTGAAAAAGATAAAAGATAAAATTAAAATTTTAAATAAAAAGCACATGAAAATAAAAGCTTACTCACCTAGTTGTAGGGATTCGTCCTCTGTCCAAAGTCTTTTAAGCTGCCTGTCGATGCGATCTGACCTCGTCACAATATTGTAAGTATGAGACGCATAAAAAAGTGCCTTCAAGGGAGCAACAATTTCTATTAGATCATAGGGGTCCCCGATTATGACAATGGCTTCAATTGATATACCTACAATTCATTTAATGGAGAAAAATAAAAAGAGACAAAATTTGGATAGGTCTGTTTTCACTGTTGAGAATACGTCTGACATTGAAGCGGAGCAGGCGCAGGTTACAACCACAGCTGATGCATATGACCCAGACTTTTCAGTGCATTCTCGGCTGCGTTCAAAACTTTACATGCAAATGCGGCAACGATTGGAAGAAACTAGAGTGGAAACAACTCAATTCCAAAAAAGCTCGGAAGGATCTCTCCTTGCACTATATATTGATGATAAGAAAAACGAAAAAACTAATTGCAAAAAGGAAGACGGTTCTCGCAAAATAAAATCAGTGGTAGAAGAACATATATCCCTTGCATCGGAACTAGGTAGCAAATACATTGGTCATGTTACCCTTAGTAGCGGTTGCGCTGTGGATATCTGCAGCAGCATTTTGAGCTATCTTCATGAGAATGGATACGATTTAAGCAAAATAAAAGTTATTGGTGCTGATAGTACGCATGTAAATACAAGTCATATATGTGGCATTAATACAATGATAGAAAAACACTTGGGTCAAAGTCTTCAGTGGCAAATTTTACTCTTACATTTTAATGAACTTACTCTTAGGCATCTTATTGCCCATCTTCACGGTAGTACAACGGGACCTGCTTCATTTTCTGGTCCTATAGGAAAGAAAATGAAGACCTGTGAGCTAAAAACAGTGGTGAAATTTAAGAAAGTAGTTTTTGACCTACCTGATATAGACCCAGAATGTATCAGTACTGATCAAAAATACCTCTTGGAAATGTGTAAAGCTGATTTCAGCGGTATTGTTTCAGATAATCTTGCGAATAGAGATCCAGTTGCGCTTTTTCATGCTCGGTGGCTCACTGCTGCAAATAGAATTCTTTGTTTATACTTGTCTGCACGCAATCCCTACAAAAACCTACGAATTCTGGCAGAGTATATAATGAGAATTTACGCAAAAGTATGGTTCATGATAAAAAAGAATTGGCAGTTTTATCATATCAGCTTTAACGTATGGTAAACCATCCGCGAGTCCAGGTTCTTACCAAAAAAATTGCGTGAAGCCGCAGTGGATACCTGCATTTAAACAAATGCGGTTGCACTGCATCCAGAAAACTTACTCATGGCAATGCTTGTAGATCGACAAAATCAAAAGGAGAGCAATAGAAAATTTTCTATTCCTAAAGTTAACTTCAAGGCAGAAGATTATCCAGGGCTCATTCACTGGACTAATGTAACTCCTCCTCCTGCTCTGGCTGATTTTTCAGAGCAAGATATGGAGGAGGCCATTAACTCCTTGAATAAGTTCAAGGAAAAACTCCCTCCTTATCCATGTCATACACAGGATAAGAGCGTAGTGTGCTACTTGTCACACAGGCTGTCACATGGTGAATCCTGAGTCTTCTTCCTAAAATTATTTTCTGAAAGAAGGGCGAAGAGCTACATGTATATTCTATGAAAATGTGCACTTTTGCACTAAATTAGATATTGTGAATGAAAGCCTTTCAAGGCGAAATATAGTTAATGAAGGTTTCTACTGTGCTATTATGATCTTTGTCTTCGCTTTACATCACTTTGGTGAAAGAAGAAGCACAAGAAGTTTGTTTTCGAATTGCCTAAGCTTAAGGGGCTATACCACTTCTTCTCAATTTTCGACACCGTTGTGGGAACCAAAGATATTGCCCGATCGAAATAAAATTTTTCACAGGTGATACTAAAAACAGACAACACATTTTCCAACTTCGCACAATATGCGGGAAAACTCTCATGGGCAAAGTGAGTAACGAGATAATTATCCAAGAATGTGGTGCGCAAGAGACATTAGTTGACACATGGGAAAGAATTCGGTTAAGATAGTTCGTGCATGTTGAGAGAATGAAAGATGAACAACTAACGAAATAACTGTATCAAGGTAAAGTTGCTAGAGAGATTGATCAGCAACCTGGGTCTGAGCAGTGCTTCGAAACTACGCCGTTATTTATATAAATAATACGAGAATTCTAGATTAATCTAAAAATTATATAACCCCTTCCTTATACTACTCTCAGCCCCATCGAGTGAGTCACTTCTACCCCGAAACGTAAGTTGCTTCATGGTGTATTAATAATAATAATAATAATAATAATAATAATAATAATAAAATTTCAAGCTAGTCCAGGCAGGAAAAAAATATTTCAGTGTCATTTTTGCTATACATGTAAAAATTTACTAATTCCATTCTTTGAATACTCATATCTTCAATTTTCTTAATTAATTACGTGAGCCATTTCAAGCGGGGGTGGGGGTCCTGGAAAATCTTACGAATCCTTACTCAGGTTGGAGGGGGTTACAAACAATTTGTTACTTCAGTTTACTTTTTCCAAGGATTATTTTTTTTAATACACTAATTAAAACCAGCTTCGGCTATCCAAAAATCTTTTTATGCAATGATACGTATTAAATAATTATTTTCTTTAATTCTGTACACAACCTCGTCAAACTTCTCTAAAACGATAAGGTTCTTTGGAAATCCCTCACAATTCTTGGAGATTTCGTGAAATCTTTTTAAATCCGTAAAATTACCTGAAATTCTAAGAATTCTATTAAACTCCCTTCTTATTATTTAAAATTTGTGTAAATACCTTAAAATCTAAAAAACATTATTAAAATTTTGAAACTCCGTGAAATATTTCAAAATATTACGAGATTCCATCCACATCTATAAATACCCTCTAAAATGCATTTAAATCTTTTTAATCTGTAAGAATTTTTCTAATCTTTAAAAATTACATGACAGTTATTTATGATAAAAATGTGTAAAACGGATGATTATTACGAGTTTGAAGTTTGTAGCATGAGCCGAAGGCTAGAAGTATGAGCCAAAAGGTTGTGCACGAGCGAAGCGAGTGCAAAAGCGTAAACTAGTGCTTTCAGTCGCAGGCTAATGCTGCGATCACATTCGTAATAATTACCTGTGTGCACACATGTGTCATACACTATTTTTTGTAAGACCAATCAACAAAGTTGCGTTTTCATTTTTACAATGAAAGCAGATGGAAGATGAGTGGAACCTTATCTATAAACGGCTCTCGTTATTAGCATTGAACGCCTGCTTCGAATTCTATAAGTTGTAGGTTATGTTTTATACAGTTTAAGACGCCTAAATCAACCAAGTAAGTAAAATATAAAGTGAATCAGTGTAATAAGCCACGTAACTTTTTTATTATTTTTACACCATTAAGCCGTTTCCCTTTCGGGGTAGGCGTGATAGGGAGGAGAGTAGTGTGAGAAAGGGTTTATAACAATTTTAGATTGATCTGGAATTCTCGTGTTATTTATTTAAATAACACGTTCACTCCTCAACACTGCTCCGACCCAGGTT
>JAAAKG020147712.1:0-10404 GCA_010014905.2 Druon quercuslanigerum
AAAAACTTTACTTTTTTGTTGAAGATTCATAATTCATGGTATAAACGCCATATTTCTTGATTGAAAAAACTGTTTGTCATGAAGTTTCAAATATTTAAATTTTAATATTTTTTGTTTCAAAGCTATGTTGTCAAAAATCTAATTATTTTTGGAAAATTTGACTATTTTGTTAAAGTCGTCATTTTTGGTCAAAAATTTAACATGTTATTAAAAATTTACATTGAAAAATCCTTATTCTTGTTTAAACATTCATCTTGCCTGTTTCAAAAGAATCTTTCATTTAATTTGGCCATCTTTTAAAAAGTTAATCTTTTTGGATTAAAAACTTTAGTATTCGCTGAAATTCGCAAGAAATTAGATTATTTGGTAAAGGCATGATGTAACCATATTTTAATAGGGCACAACTGTGTCCTTCTACAGCTAATTCTGCTATTATTTTTCTGCGCATGGCACGTCTTTGGCATCAAAATTAACTTTCAAAAATGGTACATTTTCACGCATTTTTAACCTCTGTTTGTTGACAGTTTCATTAAAACATGTCAAAACTGTCTGCCATTTGAACGTGCATACGTCGCGTCGATAATCGGAATGGTTACATTTGGCGCGCTTATTTAAAATGATGAAATATGCGTGTCAACTTTTGCAACAAACAGTGAATTATTATGAGCCATTCTTCGGTCACAAAACAGATTGATAAAGTAAAAGTTAAATTATTATTTGATTTTACTGCTTTCGAAATAAAAATTGATTTTAAATTTAAAGGAAGAAATACATTTTTCATCACATATATAAATTAACAATAATTTTATATTTCTTTATGCACTTTACAATTATTGTTTTTTGATTTTCTTGTAAATCAGAATGAATAAAAATTATGTTAATTTCCGCATCCCTTACATCTTACTGTTGCAACGTATTGCGTAAAATTCGACTCTTTTTGATTTTTTGAAACTTGAAAGTCAGTTAGGGAGCGTAAAAATATTTTAACGAAATTATCGTTATACAGGTATAAGTGGAATTCTTTTGAACTATTTTTTTAAAAATTAAAATCTCTCTAGAAAAAAAATGTTTCTCTTGAAATTTGAAGAAGTGCTTCGTTTTTTGAAACTTTTAGCTATGTATACGATGCGGAGACAGAAGGAATTTCTTCTGTTAAAACTTTAGGGACATGTTTTTGACTTCCAAATAATGTTTTCATTGTGATTAGAACTTCGCTCAAACAACTTTTTTTCGATTGTATTTTTGTATTTATATGAATTTACGAGCCGTAAAGCATCGGATAGAAGATCGTTCTCGATCTTTGCGATGCATCCATCACCCTATTTATTTTCCGACCAATTTCCTGACGGAGACGGATAAGACTTTGACAGGTAAATAAGTTAATTTTTTATTCAGGTATCCGCTTAAAAAACGAATAGCGTCTGACAGAACAGCGTTTTCGGTCTTAGATGCAATCACCCGACTTAATTTCCAACCAAATTTCGGATAGAGCCGGATAAGACTCCGCCTCATGAAATTTAACTTTCTCGTACGGGTGCCCACTTAGGAGCCGGATAAAGTCGGATAGTACAGCGTTTTTGGTGTGATGCATAATCCAACTAATCACCCAACTAATTTACCGACCAAATTGCGCACAGGGCCGAATAAGACTTCGCTACGTAAATAATTTAATTTTCTTGCTCGGGTGTTCGCTCAAAAGCCGGATAAAGTCGGATAGAACAGCGTTTTTGGTCCGAGGCAAAAAGTATCACCCAATTTATTTTCCGCACAAATTCCAGATAGAGCCGGGTAAGACTTCGTCGCGGAAATAATTTAATTTTCTTATTCGGGTGTTCGCTTAAGAGAGAGACAGCGTCGGATAATGAAGATAAAGATGCAAATAATCACCCAACTTAATTTCCGACCAAATTTCGTATAGAGCCAGATAAGACTCCTCTACGTAAATAATTTAATTTTTTGTTCGGGAGTCCACTCAAGAGCAGAATAGCGTTGGATAGAACGGCGTTTTTGATGTTTGATATAAAACCATCACCCAATTTATTTTTCGACCAAACTTCGGATAGAGCCGGATAAGACTCCGCTGCGTAAATAATTTAATTTCCTTATTCGGGTGTACGCTTAAAAGCCAGATAGCTTCGGATAGAACAGCGTTTTCGGTCTTTGATCCGGATATAGCCGACATGCTTCCGCGAATGATATTATAAACCGTGTAAGGACCAGATAGAGGTGCACTATATTCCAAAATGAGCTCTCCGGAGCCTTATCCGGTTGTGTATCCATCTCTATCGGATACTATCTGTCATTTTTAGCAGGGTTAGTATTTGCGATAGCAGACAATCAGTAATTATTTTCTATATGATTCTCTTTAGAGAAAATTAACAAACGCAGATATTATATATTTTATATTTATGCCTTAAATATAATAATGTATAGAATCATTAAACACGTTTCAAAATTTTTAAAGAGAAAAATCCAGGTTAGCATGCGCACGTATTAGATATGGATGGATAAGAGCTTATTTTTTTACCTGCTGGCCTTAGGAAATTGACTTGTTACACTTCCATTTTATTTTTATTGAAGTTTCTCACAATTAACTCTTAAAAACTAACATCCCTCCACACCTTACCTCTAACACTGCTCGCTCTTACGGTCTGCCCTTCCTCGCCTCGCCCGCATGTCCCTATTTTCTGGCATTGCCTCGCATTTCCTACCTCTGCCGCCAAGGCTTATACCTAATACCTATCTACTATTTACAATATTTACAATTTTCTTACACCTACTTTCTCTCAGATTTAGAATATCTCCTTCTCCCTTCCCCTTTCTCCTTCCATCTCTTCTTCTCAATCTTACCCAACACCGCCTTCACCCATGCTACTGCCCTTTTATCCTCCCTTTCATGCAAAAATACCTTTATGTTTATGCCACATCCTATCCTCTCTAGAAAGCCAGAAACTATTATAATCCTTCGTGCATTTGCATCTCATCCTCTCTTGAAGTTCCTGACATCCTTTCTCTCTTTTCTCACACAAATATTGCGCTCTCTCCCTTGCCATAATCCTCGCATAGTTCTTGTTAAACTTTGACTATCTTATTCTCTCCTCCCCTGATGCCTTCTCTCTTTTTCGATCACGTTTTTAACCATCTTATATGCCTTCTTTTCCCTTACTTCCCCCCTCTTCTAAAAATTTCTCCTCATATTTACACGCTCGACTGTACGTTATAATCCCTAAACTCGTTTTTGTCAACCCCAGTGTTCTATTTACATGCCTATCTTGTATCGTATTTACCTCCTTGCTTACCTTCCACCCCCACACCTCCACTCTATAAAATAAGACAATCATCACTAGCGAAGCAAACAATTTTATTCATTTTCATAAATCATTTGCGAATAACCTATATCGCAGTCCTTACACCTGCCTCATCACCAAATTTGCCCTTCTCACTCTCCCTTTTATATGGCCATTCAGGCCCCCATTCTTCCAAAACAGGAAACCGAGTTACAACAAATATTTCACCTCCTGTATCGCCTTTTCCTTCCGCTTCAACTCCCCTCCCTAGTCCCTTACGCCTCACTTCCTGAACACCAGAACCTTGGGCTTTTCCTCATGTAACTCTAACCTATTCTTATATAGGTATCTTATCAACCTTTTCATAATCTCATTTAAAGCCTCCCAGCTCTTTGCTAGCAGCACTATGACATCTACATATGCGATTAAACCACTCGATCAGGTCTCTCTCCACTCCCCTTTCTTCCATCGCCTCCCATAACTTTCTCCTATAAAGCGTAGGGAACGCATCTTTTAGATCTACAAAAAACGCGTACATTTTCGCACCCTTCTCAGCCTATACGCTAACACCATCGCGTACACTTCGTACTCCAAATTTATTAACGTAATCCCTCTATAATTTCCCTGCCTCTCCTTATCCTCTGCCTCTTTCTTGCCTCTTGTGTGCTAAGCAGTCATACTTCACTCTCTGCCTTGTCCAGCCCTGCTGCCTTAGACCTTTCAACTTCCTTATCTGCTTTTCGATCTCCCTATAATTTAGCTTTTCTTCATCTACTTCCTTCGTTATTGCAATCCCTTTATCTATCTTCCGCGTACCTGAACCCCTTAAATGAATCTTTAAAAAATTCCCTCCATTCCTCAATCCCTATCTACTCACATATCTGAGCCTTACGCTTTTTAAACCTATTAATTATCTTCTATACGTCTCCTTCTACCTTAATTTTTGTCTTTCTCCCCTCCAACCTTACTTTTTCTACCTTGCCTTGAGCCCTCCCTATGCCTTCTCTTTTCTTTACTCTTTTTCAGTCCTACGTTTTTCCACACTTTCTTCTATCATATTCTATCCCGAATACATTTCTTTTCGCCCTCCCAGCCGGCCATATAGTTCTATTTGCGACCTACTCTCCACCTTCTAAAGCCTTTTTCCGGCCTTTCCTTCCACACCCTGATATCTTTTTTCATCTGCTTCATTTAAACTTCTTTTTCCTTTCTTATCGACTCCATGTCATTCTCTAATCTTTCTACTTTCTCCGCCAGTTCTTTCACCTGATTTTCCCATTTCTCGTCTCTTATCCTCAGGTCCTCCTTCATATTTGCTATTTGCTCTATAGCCACCCTTACTTCTTCCCTCAATCCCCTGATCTCGCTTATTAACACCCTGAGAGCCTCCTCCTCCGACTGCCCATCCATTTTTAGGGGGGGGGGGGGTGACTTACGCATCCTCATGCTTTTTTAAACGGACTCTGTACCGCGCTTTTCTCCGGACTCTCTCGGATATATGCCTTCCTCTTTAAGATATCCTCCCCCTAAATTGCGTTGGCCTTCGTGGCGTGTGGGAAATTTCCTCCTCGTCAAATTCACTACCAGCACTGCCAGTACTCTCGCTGACCACCTCCCGCTCTTCCTTCGGTAACTTGGACCTCTCCATGCAGAAAGCACCTTCTGCAACCGACAGATGCCTCTCAAAACTGTTGCGTCTTACCTTCCCAAATTTATCCTTTAACTGCTTTATTCCACTCCTTACAGCCCCTGCAGGCACGCTTTTCTCTCCCCTAACATCCGCCAGCACTGCGAGAACCAACCTTGGCCCCCTTGAAGGCCCAAACCCCTGACCACAAACTACCCCGATTTATTGACAACCAAACCTCACTTTGCTTATTCAGTCAAATCACACACCACAATTACTCTGAAAATTAATTTTTAACTCCCCAAATCACTTCCCACAACACTAATCACCTCCTAGGCCTCCGCTCTCATACTCCACTCAACCTTACACACAAACTGGCACCGTACATGGTGTATATCCTTTGATTTCAGGCAAGAAAAAATTCACATTTTTGCACTATGCATTTTATAATTATTTATTTTAGTTACAAGAATTGTTTCTACTAGCCGTTTTGAATTGCGCGCCAACTACGGCCAAACAGTTAGCCGGCCCTACCGCAAGCGCAGTAGGTCCGAGACCTCGACTCTAGCATCAAAGGCAACTTTGAAATAATTAAACACAAGATTGTTATAATTTGTTATGCAGCAAAATTGATAGTAGGAACGAGATTCCTATCGAAAATAATTTCTATGGTATTTTACGAAAATGCTCATATGTACCTAAAAATGTAAGATGAAAAAAAATCGTGTAAACGGAGAAAAAACATTTCTGGAAAGCATACCCAGCAGACAGCTTTTCTACTTGAGTATTGCCAACATTGAAATCGAGAAGACGCGATTTGTCTTATGTTCTTATAATACCTCGTTTTTCTGCACTATATTTCTGTGAGAAATCGCGTGATTTTATTCCGGGATGGTTTCTGTGAATATGCCTGCACCTCAAAAAACCTTCCATAAAATCACCAATATTCATTGATGTCGGATTTGCCAACAAGTAAGTGGCATTGCTGTGACTTCCGCAAGGAGTAATTTGTAATACGTATATTTCCTCGTATTTTCCTCGCATGAACATAACACGAGGAATTCTTTGACAATTTTTTGAACAGCAAGTTGAATTACTTAAAATATACCATTTTTTGTATGAAAATATTATTATTACCTGCCTTGAATATTTAGGTTATAAAAATTCTTAAACTTGTCCATTGATTTTCATCTTAGCGGCCGTACTTAAATTACGTAATGGATTATAGGCCCTCTCCAAAAATACCCCATACCCTGTGACAAAGCGTATCCTGTCCATTAACAATCGAATACTAGCATTTTAATCTTGTAAAATTTCTAACATACGATCTTTTATAAACGAAACACAACAATATTTTAGATAAATTTGAAATATTTCAAAATTTATACATCTTATTAAAAAATATTTTTTTGTACCACAGAAGATGATGTGTAACAAATTAATTCAATTTTGAACCTAAAAACATGATTTTTTTACCAAAAAGTGTAATAGTTCATACTTAAACCAAAATGCTGAAATTTCCTCTAAAAATAACAATTAAAACAAAACAAATAAGGAATTTTCAACCAATAAAGATGGTTTAGTCAAGAAAAAATAAAAAAGTGCACCTAAACTGTTATGCATTTACGCCAAAATGTGAATTTCTAGCAAAAAATTGATTGTCGACAGAATAGATCGAGATAAATTCCTTATTTAAAAAAACAAATTTTCAACAAAGCAGTTCAACTTTTAGCTACGCAATTCAAACTTCAATTAAACAAGGAAAGTTGATTCATTTTCAAGTGAACAGTTGCATTTTTATCCAAGAAAGATAAAATATCTACTAAAACAAATAAGTTTTTAAATAAAAAAAAACAATTAAAAAAAATTTAAGTTTCATCTAAAAAAGATTTTAGTTTGATTTTTCAAGCTCAAATTTTGAGTTTTAAAAAAGAAAAAGTAAGTGCGATCCCGTATCTACTCATACAGCACAGCTATTTTATTTAATATTAGAAATGTTATTTTCTCACAGAAATGAAAATGGATGAGTTGGAAGCATATCCATTCCACGTAGTTGAATTCGTAAAAAATGGAAGGAGAATTGAAAGGACTTTGGATTTCACACCACTAAACTGGCTTTGATATGATAAAACAAAAAATAAATTTTTTGTCCAATTTATGGATCCTCCCTACAATCCGAAAACAAATACAATCTTTTATAATTATGTTGATAGAAAAAGAACTTGATCCCCCAGATCACTGGCAAGAGTCTCCGGTGAAGCTTCTTGGTCACACAAGTTGGTTTAAATTAATTTTATACAAGACAATATGCATAATAAATCAAAAAGTAAAAAAAATTGGCCATATGTGTAAAATTTGATCTTGATTCATATTTGGTTCCTTTTGCCTAAAGTTATGAAAGTGATAACAAAAATTGACTTTGCTGTTACTTTGTAGGAACATTTGCAGAAACCAACGAGAAACTCCTATTACTACTAGATGACCAAAAGAAGCTTTTATACAGCAGTGAGTCTGACACGACCAGCAAGGAGAAGGGGAAGCTTGTAATGGAAATATTTTAATATAAAGAGTCTTCTCTAGAATATAAGGGAACAATGAACGTTGGGACACTTGGCCAGAGCATGGCTAATAAACGTACGGAAGGTAATAATGATATTTTAAAATTAATATGTATATTTTTGATGAGCTATTCCATGTAGAATTATCTAAATAGTTAAACTTTTGTTATTAAACTTTATGGAAATTTTAGTATTTGTTCTTTCAGGTGTTTAAAGAAAAGCCCTAAAATGATGTTTAAAAAATTCAAAAAACTTGTGAGACATTCAAAATTGAAAAGGTTTGTCTTTTTTCTGAATTTTCGTAACTTTCGTTATTTTGATGCTATTAAGGTGTATTTTTTGAATTATTCGTAATGAGATGCAGTTTTAAAGGAATATTTGTTGAACAAAATTTCAAACAGTATTTCTTCAAAGCTGCATCTTATTACGAATAATCTAAAAGAAAAATCTTAATGGCATTAAAATAACAAAAGTTACGAGAGTTAAAAAAAAGACAAAATTTTTCAATTTTAAATCTCTCCTAAGTTAGTAAGTTGTATTTGAAAATGTTAGCATTCTAGAACATATACTTTCTTCGTATTTTGTATACATTTTTACAGAAAACTTCCATAACTTTTTTAATGGACAAACAAAGTCTTAGAACATCTGCCATTAATATGATAAAAAAATTCTTGTCACGAGATTTGGCTATGCAGTTTAGTGCTATGAAGAAAGTACCAGGAAAGGAACTTTTCAAAGATTATGATATGTGCACATGTATTGTTGGTAAGAAATATATATATAAGATTCCCGCATAATATTTACTGTTAAAAAAAGTACCTTCCAGATCTATTAGGCGAAAAATTTGCGGTTTCCGAAGAAGACGTCCTTACACACATTGGAGTTGTCTTTACTAATTTTAAAGATTCGGACGGAGGAAGGAAGTCAAGGATACGCAAGTCCAACGAGTAAAATGGTTTTCAAATATTACATTAATTTTGTTATTTTTTTATTGAAAAGCTGATTCTTTGATAATTAATGGAGATGAAAGAACCGGATAGTGTAAAAATGTACAAATACAAGAAATAATGTAATTAGCTATAATTTACTGTAATTGTCTTCTAATTAAGTTAATAAATTCAAATAAAAAATACTTTTCCCTAATTTTGAGTTTTAATTAGGAAAATAAATAATGGCAAAGAATTAAAAATAAATTAGGACCAAGCTGGTCGATCTAGCCTGACAATTAAACCGGGCCCTGGCCAGATTTCGCGTTTCACTCGAGCTTGGCCCAGGCTAGATCGCCAGGCCAGGGCCTAGTTTTGCCAAGCCTGGGTCCAGTTTGGGCCATGGCTAAATTTCTGCACGGGGTAAGTGACCGTACGCTTTTCGCGCGAGCATTTACTAGTAATATTAGGATCTCGAAATTGAGATAAGTGAACGGGCGCTTTATACGCAAAAGCGCGCTTCACGCGCCTTAATTTGCAGCTACACAAAAAATTCAGAGATCCAAATCTGTTTCATATCATTTTATTACAAACTGATTTTAAACTTCAGGTATGTTCGCTCTCAAGATCAATGCATCCGCTGAAAAGCAATTTAATCACTTTCAATGTCCGTATCCTCTATATATACCAATTATGTTTCAATTTTGTTTTATAAGATTTTCACGCCGTTTCTATGTTACAAATAAAACTTTATCGTTTTCTATATGGTATTTGGAAATATAAATCCAAAAAAGATAAGGCTTACTTTGCGCCCATGAATTGACTGATTATATTAAGCGATATAAATCCAGGGACGTGAATGCACGCTTTCTGCAGGTACATTTCCTGCTAGAAAATATTTATAAAGAACAACATTGTTTGTTGCTAATATCATGAATGTAAGAAAATATCAAATCATAATTGATATAAATATGCTTTAAATGCCAATGATGGAGCCCGATGACCATGACATTGTCGGCTTATATTCCTTCTAAAATTGGAAGATGTTCGTTGCAGGCGCATGCTTTAAATTTACCGCTTTGAGTGCAAACCATGAGTTTCCTATCGAGCCAGGGCTATCTTATGAGGCCAAGGCCAATAATTCTACATTATTCCATGTCTTTAATACAAACTAGGTTTAATGATTTCTTTGTATATCATTTTGCAGAGATTCTCTGAAATATATAGCATCCTATATTTCTTTATGAAAAGAACGGTATTTTTGTGAGCAAAAAGAAACTTTAAAACATTTTTGCATTCGCATAACAGATGTGCTGTTTTGTTTTTCATCAGAAGAAGGTCCACGATAAGAATCTGGCTAAACAATAATTAATTTTTGTAACACATGTACGCAATGCTCGATTTTGAATGTATACTAGGGTGGGTCCAAAAAAATCTGGGAATCGAAATTGGTCTTATGTAGAAATTTAGGATATTATAAAACTCAAAAAGCATAATTAATTTTATGTCGGTTGATGAACGCCTTTAATTTGGGGGTGAAACAAATTTTATCTTCACATTTTTCAATATTTTCGTGCAATAATTTATGTTTAATGGATTTGTGATTAAAAAAAAAAAAAGATTTTTAATCTAAGTTTTGTTTATAAATTTTCTTTTACTGAATTCAAACGTCATTTCTCACATGTGAGATCTTTTACAGATAAAAATACAACAGAAAAAAGATATAGTCTATATGAGGAAAAACAGAAATACATTACTTTCAAAAGATTAGAATTGTTCCATTTTTCAAAATTAATATTTTTCTTCTGTATTTTTAACAGAAAAAACAAAGGAGGCAGTTTCTTTTTTTATTTTAAAATCAAACATTCTCTTGATTCGATCAAGTAATTCCGAGGGGTAAACCACTCTAAAATCAGCAAAATCAGCAATACAATATTTAGCGTTATATGGACGTTGTGCTCTGATTTTTTGATATCGGTGACGCTAAAGTAACTAAGATGAAGAAT
>JAAAKG020147713.1:0-10403 GCA_010014905.2 Druon quercuslanigerum
TAGATTTTAATAATTTCACAAACATTTAAAAAATGTCACAAATATTTTATAACAAATTAATTCATTTTTGCAAATATTATCAATTATTTCAAGAATATTTCCCAAATTTTGCAAATATTTTGCAAAGATTTCCATAGATTTTAGATAGATTTCGGATATATTAAAAAGATTTTTATTCTTTTAACCAGAAAAATACGTTTTCTATTTTTTAAAAGAAAATATATACATACTATTTTGGAGGTTAGTCCGCCGGCGTCTCTCCAGCACATTCCTAATGGAATAAATATTTTTAAATGCGTCTCTCTGAAACTGAAAGAACACAGCGCGAACCAACACAGAACACTTCAACAACAACCCAACACTGCACGATTAAATAGTTGTACCCGACGAAAAAAACTATTTTTGCCGACTAATACAAAAATGTACGAAACCGAGTTTATTTTGATTACAACCGGCTTTCGGGCGCTAGTGTGCTCCGCATCGACCCTCAGAGCCGTAAGTTGCATTTCTCGCGCCCGGGTCGCTTTACAAATTTCGCCCTCCGCTTTACACAAAGCAAATAGCGTAGTAGTTGAATTGTGGTAAATTTGACGGTTGTAAGTTTTATGCATTTTTTGAAATTTTAGCTTAGTTTCCAGAATTTAAAGTAATAGAAAATAATAAAATATTGGCTACCATTCGGGCGCTTATTTGAAATGTTAAAAAATACCAATTTTCATTTTTTATTAATACTTGAAAATAACTATATTTTAATATGTTTAAGTGGTACGTAGATGGTTTTTAATATATTCTGAACTTTAGATTTAAAAATAAATAAGTATTCAGTAAATACAAAATATCATGAAACTCAATGTAATCTTTTTTTATCTGTTTAATTATTGTTCCTAATTTATGCATTACTTAAAAAGAATATAGACATTTTTCTTACAGATTCACTTGGAAATATTTAACATATATTTATCGAGAAATTTTAATTTTAATTTTATAAAAGTTTAACATTAAATCAAAACTAAATCGAATTTATGTTTAAACTTTCAAAAAAGTATATTAAATAAAAGATAATATATGTTCTTTTAATTACCAGTATAGATATTAAATTTGTTTTTGATTATAAAGCATTGACGATTTCCGACATTGTAAGATTTCTAAATGAAAAAATTCCCGAACAATACATTTTCTGACATTATTAAATGGTGGAAATATAAAAATCCCGAATTATAAAACAGCTGAACTAGAAAGTTTCAAAATGATAAAATTCACGTATCTAAACAATTAAAAAATTGGTTTTTCTTTAATAAATATGAGTTTTTTATTTAAAATAAAAGAATAACATATTTTTACCAACAATACTTAAAAACATTTTATTTCTGAATGAACGATTTTCTCTGAAAATGTAAATATTAATAAAAATTAATAACTTAACACTTATCATTACTCTTCTTATAACTCTGTCATGAGCATTCACCTGCTGCTAAGAGTGAGTGTTGTTAATGCATTTTAAATATACAAATAAATAATGTGCATTAAAAAACTATTAGCTTCATTGTTTTAAATCGGGAATTTCATAGTTCGGATATTTCATAATTTCACAATCTTCTGTCGAGGGTTTTCCAATTTCGGATTAAAAAATGTTCTAATTTGTATCACAATTTCTCCATAAATAAATGTTAATGTTGCTTCAATAAAATTTTAATATCCATTGGAACTAATATATACAATTTTAGACTCATTAATTATCAACAATATTTAAGATAATAAAAAAGATGAAATTACATTCAATAACATGATATTTTTTATTTTCTGAATGCTGTAGACTCTACGACACTTCTCGTTTTCGGAGCTTCAGGGGAAGTGAACAAGAAGTGTCAGATAATCCTCTCTCCTGCGTCAAGCCGCGTGCGGCGTAGTAGGCGTAGCCGGCTGCGTATGTGTATCTCTGAATGAAATTATTTCAGATTGAAGTTTAGTAAACAGAAAAATTTCAAAACGTTGAATATTGTAATGTTTGTATATAAGCGTTTGGAAAATGGGTTCAAAAATTAAAAAGTTCAAAAATTCAAGGCTGATTAAAGCTTTCGAAATTTAATTCAAAAAATCTTCAACTATTAATTAAGCTGAATTTTCAACTCGATGGAGTTCAAGTCTTCAAATTGCAAATTGCTAACTTGAAATTTTATTTATAAAAAATTAATGATCATAAATAAATTGAAAGTGTTCGAAAGTTAAATGTATTTTTTTTAATTGGACAATCTCTAAATTAAATTATTTCAGACTGGAATTTAGAAAACTAGTATTTGCTTTTAAATTAATATTCTTACTAGAAAGAAATTGTTTCTCCGCTTTTTTCATCTATTTCTTAAATTTTAATAATATATTTTCCTTTCTCAAATTAAATAATTTTTTATTTGGTTTGCATGCAAATGCGAAAATATTTCAAAAATTTAATTATAGGATCTAAACCTGTATTTTGTTGTAAGCAAATTTTAACAAATGTTTTATTTATTTACTATTTTTTCATTTGCATTAAAATTTCTGACGTTATAAAGTATCCATTTCCACAAATGTTGAAATTTTGATAATATTGTTTATATATCATAACTGTCAGAAATTTTATCATTCGGGAATTTTCAAGTGTCGGAAATTTTTTATTTCAAATATTTTTCTTTTAGGGAATTCGCCACTTTCGGTAGTTAAATTTTTTAATATTTTTCAGTCCCATTAATTTTTGTCCTTGGAAATGTTCTGATGTTTAAAATTTTTATTTCAAAATTTTGAAAATTTACAATCTTACCATTTTTTTTAGTTTTATTAACTTGTACTTTCAGAATATTTCAATTTTGTCACTAAATGTTTTTAGTAGCCTTGTTTTTTCGGTAGGTTTGAAATTTCGTAAATTTGCTAATTCCTGAATTATATTTTCGGTATTTTTCAATAATTGTGATTTTTATTTATTAGCAAGAATATTTCAATACATACAATTTTAACTTCTGTGAAATAAATGTTAAAAATAATTAATATTTCAAATTTGTTACGTATGAAAAGTCGAAAACTTTTTGAGAAAATTAAATTTTGATTCTTATACGAAAACTGTATTTTATTTTCGTGATTTAAAAAAAAAAGGTTTCTTTTAAAAAATTTAAACGAGTGTAGATTGCACTATAAGCTACCGCAAAAAATTTAAATGAAGTACGTTTCTTCTCACGATTTTAAAGAAAACTTTTCTTGAGTTGTTTACAGGACATATATATATCGGATAGTTACGATAACTTCGAGGTGGTATTTCTCTTTAAATAAGTCCCCGAATCTTTAGAACAAAAAGTGCTTTATAAACAAAATATTCACTTTAAATTATATATAAAATATAAGATTATGTGACTAGCGTTATCTGTAAGAAAAAAACAATGATTGTAATGCACCGAAAAAGGTTTATTTGTGCATTTCGATTTGACTAAAAATATATTATAAAAATTAAGTGTTTTAATATGTGGTCTAAAAACCGTAATATATTATTTTCCAATCCAAAATATGAGACAAATATTTTTTTCACGAAGACAAGTGAATTAGGAAAAATATTTTCTTTAAAAAGTCGTATCTCTCCAATTGAGATCTTCTTATATCAATAGCAATATGCAAGAGATACTGTGAATTTTGATCTTGCTGAAGTATGTAGAAAAATTGAAGAAAATTGTATGCATTTTTTAACTGAGAAGTTCTTGAAAATAATCGTAATAAAATACATAATGGAAAAATAATAGCCCCCCTCCCACTCATCAAACCCATTACGAGCCGGATATTTCAATTTTCCATGATATTTTGAATATTTAAAATCCCACCTGTAGTTAAATAAATTGCAATTTAATTTTCTGCCCTAATATTTAATAGAAAATGATCTTGAGCTTGAATTCCCTAGATGCTTATCCTGCAGTTCTAATTTTCGCGTTAAAAACTTTGACACACTTTAAAAAGCAAACAATACACCCATATGGCTGTACGTATCGAGAGTTCATAACATACTGAGTTTTAGTCGAAATACGAAAGCTGGAAAAGTGTCAAGTTATACTGGCGTCTGTTCTTTTGTTCTTTTTTTATGTTTCTGAGGGTCGATCATTTAAAAATTCTACAAAATTCGTTCAAGTAATAGAGATAAAATTTAAAAATCCGTTAAAAAATTTAAAAAACCTTACAACCTTGATCATTCTTCTATACTTTCGAAGTGTATTCTATATTACTGAAAATCGATCAAATTTAAAAACCTTTGAAAATTTTATTAAATTTAAATTTAAGCAAATTTGATGCATTTTTAGCTGAAAAATTCTTGAAAATAATCGTAATAAACTACATAGTGGAAAAAGAATAGCCCCCCTCCCCCTTCCCCGTCATTAAACATATTACAAGCAGGATATTTAAGTTTTCAATGATGTTTTGAATATTTAAAATGTCACCTGTAGGTAAATAAATTGCAATTTAATTTTCTGCCATAATATTTAATAGTAAATGATCAATTTAACTTATATTTGAGGCGAATGCTCCATTTCGTAGATTTTCATCCTGCAGTTTTAATTTTTGCGGTAAAAACTTGAGTAAACTTTAAAAAGTAAACAATACACCTATATTGCTGTACGCATTGAGAGTTCGTAACATACTGAATTTTAGTCGAAATACGATAGTGAAATTAATAATTATTAGTAAAATTAAAAATGTTCTTTCAAAGGAAAATATAAAACTCAAGAAGCTAAAAAAATTCTGCAAACCTAAAATTCTAGAATAATTAAATACACCCAAATTTGAAAATTCCCGACAAAAGAAAATTCCGTATATGTAAATGTCAATGTAATAATAGATTTATTTAATAAACGCACTTTTCATATGATGTATTATTTAACACATTATTATTTTTTTATTTAAATAATGTTCAGCGTTGAAACCATTTGTTTCGTATTCTCTTGACACAAGGTAATTCAGGTTACATGATAAGAAATTTTCTTTTATAAAAGGCACATTTTATTAAACAACATATTTTGCGAAAACGAAGTTGATATTATTTCTTATCGCCTTATTTTATGTTTTCGTTATTTCTAGTTAGTTAAATTTATCCAATAATTTTTATTATGTGAATGCAAACTTAGATAATTAGGTATTAAAGCAGAGAATATTTGATTTTTTTATGAAAAATAATTATTTGCATTTGTCTATAATATCGAAAAAAAATAAAGTCAAAAAGCAGAGCAGGTAGAAAATTATATTACTTCATTTAAAAAGCAAAAAAATTAATTTTAAACAAAGTAGTGGAATTTCTGACAAAAAACACGAATTTTCTTTTCAAGAAAAATTAACAAAGTAGTTCAATCCTCAACCCAAGAAATAAACTTTCTACTAAAATTATAAATCTACAACCAAAAGGGAAAATTATTACCAAAGCAATTGCATTTTTAGCAAGAAAGATATATTCAGAACCCAGAAAGAACGAATTACGAATAACAGAGTATTCGTCTTTTCGATTTTTCCAAAAAATTTAAAAAGTTTTTAGAATAATCTTCTACCGCTTTCAAAAAGGAAGGTTGTTCTTTTCTTTATTTTTTTCATATCTTCCTTTTTTTCTTCATATTTCGAATTTTCAAGTACTATAAATGCTATGACTTTTTGAATTTTCATCCGAAACAACTGGCTAACATACTTGCCCTTCAGTTTTCGACACTAAAAGAGATTAGCAGAGGTTAATATAATAACATAAATACATACGTATATTCATACATACATGCAGATAGATAAAATAAAGAGTGGTTTTCGGGTTGAGAGAGTATCAAAACGTGGAAGTGACTTAGTCAGGGTCACTTTGTTCAAAAGGTCTTCATCTTGACACTCTAGGTGCTGCATTTCACCCATTATCTAAAATATAATTATTGCCTTTTAGCGAATGTATTAGAGACATTTGTTAACTACATATGTGATAAAAAAGCATAACGGGCCTTTAGTATCCAAACATTTTGTCGCAGAATATAAAGAGTTTACTTAAGACTGGCATGTAAAGCTCTTAGATGCACCAGTTCGATAATTATATTCTTAAGACGATATTTTGACAATATAATTTGATGTTCAGACTTATGGAAAAACAGGAGCGTTTTCTAGGCGTCCTTTTACCCTTGATAGTTCGCTTTTGTCTAAAAACGGACATCAACTTTTTAATGAGCAAGGCCTTAGACGAAAGTTGTTTAATTTGATGGCATGTATTTCGAAGGAAAACTAACTTTTCTGTGATACGTCAACAAAAAGGGTTTAGCTTAATTTAATTCTTTAGATGTTAAAAACCTTTATTTAAGCCTCCTGAAACGATTACTTATAAGATTTATGAATCCAGGTGGATGAATGCGACTTTAACCAATTTCGGCACTGAAAAAGTCCTATCTGAGGCTTTTTCTAACAGTAATTTTTCGATTTAAGTGAAATATAAATGTTCTTACATTTTCTTATTTTAATTTTTCTTTGCATTAGTCTACAGAAAATTTTTTTTCGAAGTCTTCCGCAGAACACTAGGCAAGTTTTAGAAGGCTGCGGTAAAAAGGGCGGACCATGCCACCATTAATTTTGAATTGAAAATTTGTCCCCATGAAGACCACGTAAAATGCAATCTGCAAAGGCTTAATTCCGTAGAAGCATGATTCCATTTCGCTTCACAAATACTGCTCTTGCTAGATGACGTTACAACTTATAATACTTAGCAAATGTTAGAGAGAAGGTTTAAGAATTTCAAATATTTTTGGAGGTTTAAACTTTGCCTTTTTGAATAAACAGTGGAAGAGCGAAAACTCGACGTCGAATTACCTAACAAGGGAGATTAAGTGCGTCGTTAAAAAACACCCACCATCTTGAGCTTAAGACCCGTACTAGTGGTCGCTACAGCTCGCTCCACATTGGTTGTTTAGCCTCAAATCTGAAATTTTTCTTTGCTCAAAATAAAATTTGTAAAAATTTTATCTACAGGACTTTTCTCTTTATTTCTTTTTCTATTATATTGTACATAGGGTTTACATAGGACTTAAAATTTTCTATTTTAAGTATTTGGTTAGTATAATTTGACAATATAAGCTTCGCTTGAGAAGTCTTTAATCTACATTAAAACCTGGATTTAACGTCAATTTTGAGACTGCGCGTGACATGAAATCCAGAGTTTTTGAACTTTTTTATCCCTTTCCTGTTTTTCCTTCCTTCTCTCTCTCTCTCTCTCTCTCTCTCTCTCTCTCTTTCTCTCTCGTCAATTCTCGGAAACATGAAATGTAGGATGCCTTAGACGTGACCCCATAGCCCTCTCCATTGGGACAGGGCCGCAAACACGGTGTAAGTTGATATTTCAGACTCATTGATGCAGCGGCTGCCTGTAAGTATTACACGTTTCCCCGCAATCGCAGGGAAGTGACAAAGCACATGAGTAGACGTCTCATTATCCTTTCCGCACAGACGATAGAGAGGACTTTCTTCAAGCCCTCGTTTATGTCTGTAATACTGGAGGCTTTCGTGCCCGATAAACATTTCTGTTAGGACTTTGACTTCGCTTTTCCCGGGCTCCCGTGCTTCAGTATTTTCTTCGCCCGGTGAGAGTTTATCTTTCAACCCGAGATTCTTTTAGCCTGTCTGCAGCCGGAGACCAAACCCCACACATTTTGCTGTTCCTCGGTCAGCCGACTCTTAACATCTCCAGTGACTAACCTGCATGAAATGCATACAACAGGCTCAGGTGCAGTAAAATTTTCTTTTGCTGCCATTTTAGCTAGTCTGCCCGATATCTCATTGCCCTTGATTCCGCTGTGTCCAGGGATCCAAAGCGGAGTGTCTCGGTTGTCTGTCTCTAGCTTAGTCAGTGCCTTAAAGCACTCCCAAACTAGTAGCGACGTGGTCGTTGTTCTATTTAGATCCATGATAGCAGCCCTACTGTTTGAGCAGATATGAATGTTTCTTTTATTGCCATAACCCTTTGTTTTGTAGGCAAACTGGAACATGGCCATAATCTCTAATTGTAGAACTGTGGCGCAGGACCCCATCGCAATTGTGAAGCCCCTTCCATTCCGTCTACGATATGCACTGGCTCCTACGTTCTCCCTGTTTCTTAGAACTATCTGTAAACCAGTTGTATCCATCACCGGGAAAGTGTGTCTCAACATATGCCATTCCTGTTTTGTGGATAGGCTCACTCCACACTTCTTGTCAAAAAGGTAGCGATGAATGAAAATTTTGTCCCTCAGCATGCTTAGTGTCGGCCTCCTCGCAATGTCGATTGGTATCCGCACTACTGTCGAGATACTGCTACCGTTTACCATATGTAATGTCCAGACCGCCTACGCAGCCATGGCCTTGATTGTGAGAAAGAGGGGCTTCAAACCTATTAGTACCTCAAGAGCCAGCGTGGGTGTCAACTTTGAGGCACAAGCGATGCCGCTCAAAATCAGTCCCCTGATCCTTTCTGGTGCAGGCTTCATAGTAGACAGTTCGACCCTGCTCCGCCAGACCACCGCTGCATAAGTTAGCCCGAGTGGCAGGCTCGCTGTGTTGATCCACATAAATGTCTCCGGTTTCAAGCCCCAGCTTTTCTCTATGGCTCTCCTACAGACCCAAAGAGTCACTACTAGCTTCTTGCACTTGTTTTCTAGGTGCTCGTTCCATGACCGCTTCTCATCCACAATGACTTGGAGATATTTAGCTGTGGTATCACACTTAGTATTAGTTAGGTTCCTGTTGGCCACCACGTAGCAGGTCTATTCTACAATTGCAATAGGCACACCGTGTGCGATCATGGCTGTCTTGATCACCTTTACAGAGGTTTAGTTTAGTTGCCCTTCAATTAGGTTAACTGATTTTGTTAGGGCCGTCTTAGTCAACTGACCAGCCCTATAGGCGTTTTATTAAATGTGAAGTGGCCTACTTGACAAGACCCTATGATGATTTTACCAGTCCTCTGTAAGAAGACTGCATATATGATATCTGTTCCAGGAGACTTTTAATGACTGAAGGACTACAGGGCCCACCTAACACTGGCTGATGTAACAATCTCGTTGGCTAGCCGCCATATCGGACACAGTTGGGTCACAGGCGGATTAAATTTGCTAGGAGGTATCGTCCACTCTTCTCCTAACTAACTTCTGAATTTCGAGAAAGCAACTTATCCGGTCTAGCCGCCTCTGCTCCTTTTTCGATGTCTGTGCAAAAGCTGGTCTAGCTTTTGTGCTTTGCCTTACGTATTGAACTGCTATATTCATCCCACATTGTCGTAAATCAGATCCATGGTAGATATGATGGCTTTTATGAAAATCTTGGCTGTTATCACCAGGGTGTCCACATGTATAATTGTTCTTGGATTTCTAGCCCATTCAGGACCAGAAACGAGTACAATGGATTCCAACTCGAACTCTATTATTTAGTGATCTGAGAGAGTAGGTTGAACTTAAATCTCTAATTCTTGATGTTATCTGTGAAACTACCAGTGCAGATAGTGATGTCAATGACTTTCTCCCTGACTTCCTCGCAACCAATATAATAATAATGGAAACCCTCACAAAAATAATAATGAAAAAGTAGATTCTTAAGAGACATGAGAAAATCTGTATGGCCTTAAATTTAAATAAATCAATGTGTTACGTCCTAAGAGGAAGAAATTTACCTTGATAAAAATAGTTATTTAAAAGGCATCTCGTTCTTGAGCGAAATCAAGGATTTCGAAAAAGGGATGAGAGTAACTTCCAAATGTCAAGATAACTACACACTATTCTACAAATTACTTGGAATACAATTGTATATACAATGTTGAAAAGTTTATTAAATTTAGGAAATTACAAGCTTAATCAGAGATAGCTGATTTGAGAAGCGAAACGGATTATGTTATTATTTAAATATAATGTGGACTGGAGACTCACAGGTAGCAGTAACTCTTCACTCCAGATCTCTACTTTAAAATAAAGGAAGATCTTAATTTTCAATTGGAGATTGACTTAAATATTTAGAGATGCCTTAAAAACTGGTTTTTCCTGCTCGGTTAGATTAATTCTTGTTGAATCAGAAGAACACAGGTACTCGTGCTGGTGGTCACTGGTTAGCAGTTGGGGCTGGTTGTTCTTCTAGTGATTGACTGTAGCGATGGTTGACAATCTGTATTGTCAAAGGAGTTTGTAACTTCGCAGGTAGGGTCGGCTCTTCTGCTGGTGTTCAGAGGAAATCATTTTTGAACTCTTTCAATCTACTCTAGGGCAGAACTTCCGCCTGATTTGAAGATTGTAGTTAGACTGACTTTTGATGCTGATGCTCGGCTTATATTAAGAAGATTAAGAGGACGTAACAATTGGAATCAATTGTCAATGGTCTGTTCCTGGTTCTTTATCAATAGTCTATAATGAAGCAGAAAACACTGGAAGCCAAGGAAA
>JAAAKG020147714.1:0-10403 GCA_010014905.2 Druon quercuslanigerum
CCTGGAATGCTACAAGCGTAAAACACTCGAATTTTACGCGCTCCAAGCTGTGCTTGCAAGCTGCAAGCAGAGCTTCAACTGAAACAAAATTTACGGATAACATTTTCCTTTAATTTCCTTACTTCCCCGGACTACGTCACAAGCTCTCGAGTTTCGCATAACTGACCAACCCTGATAGGGACTCTTATATTGGTATTAATAAGAATCAGGTATTACAGGGAGAGTGTGGAAAATCTAAGATGTCTACACGTTGAGGGTCAAACAATAATGCTAATTGTATGGGACAAAACTTTATTTTTTTAATGACTTGGAAAAAAGATTTTTCACGATAAACAAAGTAGATGATTTTTATATCAAAAGAATCATTTTTTACCAAAAGAAGATGAGTTTTCAACCACAGTTTAATTTTCGACTAAAAAAGGAACATTTTCAAGTAACAAAACAAAACCGAATTTTCAACAAAATTGTATAATTTTCAATTATAGAAACGAATTTTCAACTGAAATCTGAATTTTTAATCAAAAATGCAATAGTGAAATTTTCATATAAAAAATTGGATTTTCAACGAAAGAAATGAAATTCAAACTAAAGGAGGTCAATTTTTAACCAGAATTGAAAAAGTTAAAATTTAATTTTATAAAATTATTTTTAACTAAAAAAATGGACTTTTCAACTGAAGACATTATTTGAAAACCAAAAGGATTTATATTATTATTGCAGAAAAATGCATGAATTTTCAAGCAAATCAATAAAATAATTTTGAAATAATTAAAAAAAATGGAATAGTTCAATATTCCGATACAAAAATAAATTTTCAAACAAAAAAAGGAATTTATAACAAAATCAGTGAATTTTTAACAACATTTCAATAGAGATAATAATATTTTACTAAAAAAGTCGGGGTTTCAACAATATACACGAATATTTAACCATACATAGTTGAATTTTTAACTAAGCAAGATACATTTTCAAACCTAAAAAATAATTATTTAATTTACAGTCAAAAAAAAAATTTTAAACAAAAACAGGAGTTTCAATAAAATAGTTGAATTTTCAACAAACTCAAAATTGATTTTTCAACAAAAAAGACAAAATTTTCAAACAAGAAAAACAATTTTCTACAGAAAGACAAATTTTCAAACAAGAAAAACAATTTTCTACAGAAAGACAAATTTTCAACTGAAAAAAGACATTTTTTAACTTAAAAAATTTAGTATAAATTTATGTTTTTAGTTCAGAAAATTAATTTTGAAATTAATGAAATCTTTAACAAAAAATGGTATCTATCTATCATTTTTGATAGTTCTTTTTTTCCTTTTAATCGTAGAAAAGTAGCATTTAAACATACAAAAATTAAATTTTTTGAAACCTCCCACAAGAAACGTAAAATAAATTAAAAGACAGAAGTTGTAATAAGAATGTGCCCAAGCAGCGGGAAGATTTTTTTTACTGTTAATGATGTTTTTCATGATTGAAGCGAAAAATTTGCAGATCTTTTTCAAATACACAATTTTTGTCAACTTATCTTTTACCGTATTTTGCATAGTTTAGCCGAAAAATGTCATTTTATGATTTTCCATTATTTTTTATGCTGCCAAAATTGGAATTTTTGATTTTTCAAAAAAATTCAAAAATTTTGTATGATAATCTTGTGGGGCATTCAAAAAGCCAAACTTTTCTTTTTCTGACTTTTTTTCATATCGTGCGTTATTCGGCTTAAAATGGCCATGTTCGTGCGTTTTTTGCAATTTTGTAAATCCTGTAACTCGGATACTTTTTAGTTTAATGAAAAAAGTCATTACGAGAAACTGTTTGACTTTTTGAATACTACAAATATCCGTATATAAAATTTTTGAGTTAAAAAAAAAGTGGTGTTAAAAATATTTAAAACGCTCTCACTTTTTGACCTTTTATCCAAAATAGCTATGCTAAAGAACTGAACCTTTAGTTTAGGACATTAAAAGAGAGTAAAAGGCCAATCTAATAGAATTATTTTTTCAAAAGTTATCGTGCTCACAGACAGACATACAGACAGACACATTAATAAAAACCTATTTTTCGGATTGAGGGGGTTCCGAAACGTGGACATTTGACAAGAACTGGGGGGGGGGGGGTGAAATTTTACACTAATCTAATACAGTCTCTAATAATAATGCAATTAAAAAAATTATTTTCTCTAAAATAGTTAAATTCACCAAAAGCTAGGTAATTTGGTAAATTCCCCTACTTGTTTGGCCCTCAGCGTTCAGACATCTTGTTAAATAACGTCACAACTTCAAGTCCCCAATGTAAATTGTTACAAATGATCTATTAGTTTTTGGAAAAATTATTTCTAAAGAATTTGAACGAAAGATATAAACACTTCAGCATACACCTTTTCACTTTCTGTTTCAAATATTCCTCCCATATCTCTTCCACCAACGCCTCCTCAAATCTTACCTTTCTAAACTGCTCCTGATAATACTTTATCACCTCCCTCGTGCATGTCACCCTCTCCCCTAACGACCCTTCTTCCCCATCATGCTTTTCTCCGCCCCCCCCCCATTTTTTGTACAAACTTAATATCTGATGGTCTGATTCCAGCCTCCCTTCCACTGCGAATTTCTTTGTCTCCTCCCACCCTTGCATATGCATGATCGCATAGTTTAACACCGCTACCCCATCCTACTTACGTACGTGTATTCTTCCTCTTTATCCCCTGTTAATATACCATTTTCCATTAACCAGCCTCTACCCTCCATCCCGTCTCTTAGAATCTCCTCCTCCTTATTCATTATCTTATCCTTCGATTTCCTTCCAAAGCTCTCCCCTTCCCTGTAAAGGCCGGCTTCCCCTCCAATTCTCGTAGTTAAGTCCCACCAGTACCAATATACCCCCCTTCTCTCCTAGTATGTTTATCCCATCCTTATTGTACACACTGACACACTTACACGTTTTCCCTTCTATCTTTACTGTCTTCATTTGCACGCCCTTCACCTGTCCCTCTCCATGAACTTCTTCTTCTACTCCATTCGTAACCCCTGTTATAATTCCCCCAATAGCCCTTAAATTCCTCCTCCTGGAGTATCCACTTATACCACCTTGGCAACTTTGGCTCTACTCTGTCTCATTCCTTTCTCTCTACCCACGTCTTTAAAAACCTTTATGACCCCTCCACCCTGCTTACCCCCCCCTACTTCCCACGAAACAAATTCCCCTGCATTATCTTCAACACCTCCTTCTTCTCGTCCCATACCCATATTTTCTCATCTACCTTTATTTTTCTATACCCACCTTCCCCGCCCTTCCTTCACTCCTGTCCCTCCTAGCCCTGCCGTTCAGCATTGTCTGCACATCCCTTCCCTTCCTTGTTGAATCTTGGTCAATGAAAACCTCCTTAACCTTTATCCTATTCCATTCTCATCCTAATGAGAAGGTATTGGTTTTATGTAAAATTTCACTTTACCGGTTTTAATCAAATCTCTACGTTTTGAGACCCCCTGAGTCAGAAAAAAACGATTTTTACGATGGTGTCTGTCTGTCTATAGTATGTAGTCTGGATTCTGTAGACACGATAACTTTCGAAAAATTAATCAGATTGGATTCGGCTTACCTTTTTAAGGCCTAAAAAGAAAGAATGAGTTCGTAAACCAGCTCTTTTGGAAGGAAATTCAAAAAGTGAGCGCATTTTCAAAATATTTAGGACTATTTTTTTCAAGATTTAAAAATTTTATGTAAGGCTTGTTATATTATTCGGAAACGCGAAAAATTTATCCTTATGGCTTTTTTGCGATAAAATGAAAATTATCAGAGTTACAGCATTTTCAACATCCAAAAAAACAAAGCAAAATCAACATTTTAAGCTCAGCAAAGCATGATATAAAAAAAGTCAAGAGAAGAAAAACAAACAAAAAAAGAATTCACTAAAATTGCGCCGCCTGAAAAGATCTACAAACTTTGTCATTAATCACTTTTCGATAGGACGCAGAGGTTTTGTTTTTAGTATACATTTTTAATATATATTTGATATAATAAAGTTGAACATAATGTAGAAAAGTTCGCATTTTTGACGAAATCCAGTGCGAAGCATGAAATACGTGATAAGAATGTGTTCCTTAAAGCCGAAAGGGGCTTTAACAAGAAAGAAGTTTTAATCATCAAATGACAGTTATCGATTTTTTGACCTTTAATTTTAAAAGGCTTGCGTACAAATGTCCCCTAGGCGCGCTCAATTTTGCGAGCCGCGCGCGCAACGCGCAATAAGAATGTGCCCGCGCAGCGGGCAGATTTTTTTTCATGACCGCGAACTTTGCTTCCCAGCTCTCCAATTCCACAACTACAACTTCATTCTCCTTTACCCCCTCCTCTTCTATGGTAAGCTTTATAAAGTTATTATCATAGAGAAAGTGAAAAATAGATAATTTTAAGAAAACAACGCGATCGTGCAAAATTTGTATCTCTATTCAAACAAGGTAGGCCATATTGACCAATTTTTAACGTGGCCCAGTCGGTTTCCATTTTCCAAATATTGGTTTCTAATTGTTTGAACAAAGTTAAGAAAAAAATGAATTTTTCACAATCTCAAAAATATGACGGTTTAATATGGATCAATATATTAATTAATTATGCATTTTCTGCCTGGAATTTTACTACTTTTAGCAAAGTTCAAAGATAAAATCAAAGTTAATATGAAATTATTTTTGAAATGTTTTAAGAAGATTAGGTAAGAAAGTAGTAGCAAATAGCTGGTCGGTATTCAGAGTTCTTATTTAAATAAATTTCTTTTGTATTATAAAATAAATACAAATTCAACAATCTTTTGTGAACTAGAAGTTTCGATATTTGCGGCGTCAGCAGAGATAACGTCGGAGAAAAATACTTCTATTAAAAACTGTGTTTATAGTAGGATAAGAGATTTATGCCCATGGATATTCTTTTCTTACAAAACAATTTTTGTTGACACAACTTTACCGTATAAACTGATCGCGAATTGTAATAACCCAAAGTAGCTGGGCGAAAATTTTTTAATTTAATTTAAAAATATTAAATTTTTTACTTGCTAAATATAAAAATTTAGTACAGCGTGTTCAATTAAATGAAAACTTCTGTAAAAAAACAAGAATACAACGACCAAATTTGCACCGCAACGAACAAAGAACAAATGCTGCAATTTTTTTTCAGATAAAATTGGAGCATTTTTTGTTTGTTCGTTCCGGCCCAAATTTGGTCGTTGGATTCTTGTTTTTTTACAGGAGTTTTCATCAATTTGATGATTGCACGGTAAATAGGATTTTTAATTTGGATATTAATCTGATCTAAATTTTTTAAAATTTAGATTGAAATAAGTAGAAATTGGGCTATTTTGAATAGTTTATTTATTTATTGCTTTTTAGTCATTTTTATCGCCTCTCGCGTAAAGATATTACATACAAGAGTCTAAAACATCATTTTGATTGCCCTTTTATTTGTTTTTCTTATTTTTAATTTAAACTTGCGAAAGTCATGAAAATACTCCTTTTCTGCCTGGAGCATTAGTTCAGCTCCAACCTTTCCAGGGGGTATTGTAACTCGTTGGTAAGCTCCTTGAACTCGAGCATATAATCCATAATACTTATGCCGTCGATTAAATGTTCCAAGAACGTAATTATCCGGAACTGATATTAATGCGCGAATTGGTTGCTTCCATGGTACTTCTGTGAAATCAACGCCATTGTCTTTTTTTTGATAATAGCCGAAATCAAAAGTTATGTCAGTAAACTTTAAACCAGCGTCTTCATCTATGAATTTGTAAGCTGATACGTTATCAGAATAAGGCCCGACATGAAAATGTACGCCATTATGGGGTCTGACAGGAAGACGTATGACAGAGGAACGATTTACGGAAGATGGATGTCTGTTAAAAGAACCAGAAGGATTAACAGTAAGAGGATGTGTGGGAAAAGTAGGAGGCATAGTTGTACGAGAAGGTACGTGAAGAGTTGGATAAACGACAGTACTAGAAGGTAGGTGAAAAGAAGGGTCGCCAGAAATGGAATGTCTGCCAGAAGTAAGATGGCTACAAGAAGTAAAATGGCTGCCAGAAATAGAATGTCTGCCAGGAGTCAAATGTCTGCCAGAAGTCGAATGTCTGCCAGGAGTAGAATATAGGTTGTTATAATCAGAACTATTGTTCATCTGTGAACTTAAATCTGCAAGAGGAAAAAGTAACGGATGAATTCTAATTTTATAATAAACCCACAATATTGTTTGGCCAAATCATCAAAATATATTCACCAATAGATTGTCTGCCAAAAGTAGAATGTGTGTGACAATTGGGATCTGGGTAGTGGTGTGGATGTTGGTTATGATTGGGATCTGGGTTATAATTTAAATCTTGGTGATTATTGTAATTGGGATCATTATTAGGATTAGGATTCATCTGTGAACTTAACTCTGCAAGAAGAAATCGAGACGGATGCATTTTAGTTTTGTAATAAACCGAAGATATTGATTAGATCAATCACGAAAAATATATTTACCAGTTGAATTAAGAATGATAATCGAGGTGGCGAGCAGAGTATAAAAAATCCTCATTTTTCGAAAATGCAGCAAAAACTGCATAATGGAAGACTTTATATTGAAATATTATTGATGAACTTGCCGAATCTTCTACTATATACTGTGAGTGGATTAGTCACATAACGCGCATATTAATGCCAAATATCATATCTATTCCTACTGGAAGCGATTCACACCTTCCTGACTGTTTACTTTCGAAAAAATAAATACTTTGTTCATCTGTTTTCCTATTTCAGATTGAGAAACTCCAATCATGTATGTTTAAAGTATTAGTAGATTGGTGTCATATATCTTGACTATTTTTTTGTGGAATGGTTTGGTAAATTTCCGTCGAAGTAAATGAACATTTTATTTTTCCTCGTGTTGTAAATAAAAGATGGCAAATAAAAAAAAACCAAGTACGGATAGTAGATAACTTATACATAAAAGTTTTTCTGATAAAGACAATTGGTACGATACATCAGTTTCAGAAACTCCTTTTTTTTGTTTGATAAAAAAATGCGTTTATATTTTCGAGTGAAAAAAAAATTCGGGGCCTTCCAAACATTTCCACCGTGAACGCATGCTGCAAAAGTTACTATTCCGCGAAATATCTAACTCGTCTTTTGATTCTATCAGACTGATTTTTGGTTTGAAAATTATCGTGCGACAAGAGAAGCAGCTGATAGACACGTGAAAATACCAAAGAGTTAGAAAGAGAGAGACGATGAATTTTGCATTGCTATCTTTGGCTTTGTGTACATACGTACACTCACGGGGGTGAAGGTGCATGTTAAATAGTGGAAACAAATTTTGGCAATATGGCTGCTTATGGAGAGACCGATGCGCCGTGAGCGCCTCCTGGCAGAACTAAATTTACAAAGCGAGCATGCGGGCACTTAGATTTTTACCACCCTTATCACTTTGCATATTTTTTTTTGTTTTTGTTTTTTTTGCTTCCAGTATATATATACTGGTTGTCGACTATATAGATACACTAGAACTTGGAATTACGCACGTTTTCGGGCATGGCTTGCAGTGTAATTTCCCTTCAATCCACAGAATCTAAACGCAAACAGGCAGAGCCTCTCAACGACGAAACTGCGGAGGCCAACAGTTCCAAGAACGCCCTAAACCCGGACTCCTTACTTCCAAGTTCCAGTGTAATTTCACTTTTAATTCTTCGCAATTCATTTTCATGTAAAAATATGTAAAAGCTGACTTTTTGGAAGCTCTACAATATTACCATATTATACTATTCCAAAAACTGTAACTTTGCTCACGATTTTTTTGTAATATCTTCAGAAAAGATGCGATCAATGAAAATAAAAATAATTCAATAAAAAACTGTAAACAATAGCCCACTTTCTATTTATTTCACCTTTTCTTTTATGATGCGCGCGATGATGTTTACATGAAGCTAGTAACTAAACCTCTAGAGGCAAAAATTGTAAACAAAAGAATTAGTTTTCAAAATCGCAATTTTAGCTGAATTTTCTTTCATACATTTTTATATCAGTATTATCACGCTAATTAGATAACAGATAATCAGTTGAATAATCAACTGAAACATATATTTTTTTAACCAAAAAAAGAATATTCAAATTTTTAGTTAAAAAAATTAATTTTTGATAAACAAAAACAAATTTTAAACCAAAAAGGACGAAAACTCAAGGATAAATATCAAAGTTGATATGTTAAGTAAAAATTATTATAATTTTTAATAAAAAAACAGTTTAATTTAACCTGTCAGGATAAAGTTCTATAACTATATAATTAATTTTTCAACCAAGAAGATAAATGTTCTACCAAAAAGGTGTTATTTGCAAAAAACTGTTGAACTTTGATATCAAGAAGACGAATTATTTAAGAAACAATTGAATTTCCAGCCAGAAAATCTGATTTTTCAACTAAAAAGTTAATTTTATACAAAATAGATAAACTTTTAAACAAATAGTTTAATTTTTAACCATATACTTGTTTTTTTTTGACAAAAAATATGAAATTTTAAGAACAAAAATAATTTTTTTATCAAATAGAGCAATTTTTGAAACAAAAATACGTTTTTTTTACAAAATAGTTGAATTTTCAATATGAAAACATGAGTTTTCAACCAAAAAATTGATTTAACTTTAAACCAATCAGTTGATATTTTAACCAAAAAATATTGTGACTTAAAATAAATAAATAAACGAACAGATGTATGTAAAAAAAATACAATTTTTCAATTTAGGATATTAATTTTCAAGCCAAAATGCAGAAGTTAATTTTTTTTACAAAAATCGTCAACCAGAAAAAATGTAGTTAAATTTTCAACCAAAAAGATGATTTTTCAAATAAAATTCTTCAACAAAAACAATAAATTTTGCAACAAAAAGATTAATTTTTCACTAAAAGCAGAATGCGTTTCAGTTATAAACGAATTTTCAACCATACAGAAAACAAAATTTCAACAAAATAGTCAAATATTCAACCAAATAGATGAATCTGGTAGACTTTTAAACCCCCCCAAAAAAAAACTTTAACCGAGAAAATTTTAACTTTTTAATTGTATGCTATTAATTTAGTTCAACAAGCGGAAAGCCGGGAAAAAGGGGGAGTTTCTTCGAAGAAGAGGAAAAATTAATAAATTAACTATTGTATTGAGCCAATTATTTTTATAAAAAAAGAAAAAAAATGTTATTTATCAATTTTTGACTACTCATGTTTGACTTTACTTCCTAATTTCACAACTGAACATTAATCTCCTTTTACTTTAAACATATGTTATTTGACTTTCCTCTGGAAGAAAGTAAAGTAGGTGAACAGATTAACTGGAACCTTGACATAGCGGATCTTGATATACCGTCTTTCTAGAATTTCCGCCGTGAGCCTTAGCAAATAAGGAATTCAAAGGGGCCGAGAGAGAGAGAGAGAGAGAGAGAGAGAGAGGCGCTGTGAGCACAGGCGATTTACGGAATTCTGCGATTACAAATGCCTAAAGGTGTTCGCAGAAGAAAATCCGTTGCAGTGCGCTGGAGACGTCTCACTGCCGTACCGTCCGTGCACAAACAGAATATTATAGGTCTCTCTGGCGGACTGAAGGAACCAAAAGGAGCCTCTACAAAGTACCCTTTAAGACCACACTGTGTCCCCCTGCGGTTCCTTCTTAACAAATTTTTATTAGAAACTCACAGAGATATCGCAATGCTTTTTTCTTGCAGCGGTAAAAACTTTAAAAAATAAAGTACCTGTCATTTACATGGGCTGAAGGCGGCTGCAAGTGCATCTTCTTGTAGTAGCAGTTAATAGGCGTTTTGTGGGTAACTTTAAGAATTTTGTCTGGATGCCAGCGCCACGCAGTGGAAACCTCAGACAATAACGCTGCGATGCAAGTGAGAGCAGTCAAGCAGTGTCCTTCAGGTTACTGCAACGAAATTTTTACAGTTTTTTGTTGTATTTTTGTTGTTGTGTTTTTTAAAGAACGAACCGAAGGGGGACTCAGTGGGGTCGTTAAGGGTACTTTGTAGAGTCTCCTTTTTGTTCCTTTGGTCCGCCAGGGTTGGTACACTCAGCACGCTCAGAAGCAGAAAAGTATCATTGAACTGCTTGCACTTTACTTTCACTACAAAACCAGCTCCATAAAATGTAAATCCTTACAAACTTTTATATGTTTTCACTTGGGTTTCAGTGTAAAAACTTTCACTAAAGTCTATATGCTTGAGAGCATATGGATCAAAGTTTTAGATTCTTTCCAATTTTACGTTGCATTTTGCTAAAACAACAACAGTTTTAAAAAACTCCGGCAACACATGCAAAATATAGTGGTATCAAAGATATTAGGACCTAGATACGGCATGGGTCGGTGGTGGGGACGACCGATATATATATCTAACTACATTTTCTTT
>JAAAKG020147715.1:0-10402 GCA_010014905.2 Druon quercuslanigerum
TTTTTTATTGCGTTTAATAAAAATGTAATTAGCTCAAACCTTGAAACTACAAAAATATAAAATTATGTTGTTAAACGTAGTAATTAATGTGGGGGTTATATTGATCCTTTGTATTAATATATTCTTCGTGATTGATGTTGTGATTGGCTTTAGGATCCAGAAATAAGAAATTTCTGATTTTTCAAACAGATGTTTCGACCCGGGTGGGGGTCCTTATCAGTGTTTTATTCTAGAAATGTGATTATTACATGGAATAATGTGACATTATTTTTTTAAACGCAGGGTATGTTTGTAAGGGCTGTTAAAGTATTCTTTACGTATGAATAAAATTATAATTTACATTGCTAACATTTTTAAATAATTTTTTGTACTGGACAATTGTTGAATTGATAAAAAATTTTTAAAGAAAGTAATGCGACTCTCATTTTTCAATTACCAAGCTCTTTGTTACACGTATAAGTAGATTTTGTACGAAGTGACAGAATGAAATTATTGTCCCACAGAGAGATGGGTTCGGAATTTTTAACAAATATTCGTTATAAGATCTACATTTATCAAATTTCGATTCTCATCAATATATTAACCAGATTTTTTGTCTGAGATATACATTAACTGATAAAATTGTCACTAACCAACTATTCTTTATGCATTTTTTATTATTTACAAAACAGCCAATTCTGGTTTCAGGGGGGGGGGGGTTATTTCTAAAGAAGTTATAAAATTATTGACCGCAGACTAACCTTGTATAAGGTGGAGAGTGACATTAGATTAAATATTTTCTCTTCTTCACTGTCACTAACAAAGTTGTTCATTTGTGGAAAGACTATTTGAGACTGAGGTTTTTTTATCTCCCTTTTTTTCTTTTTTTTTTTTTTCTCTCTCGGGGGTCACCAAGAGTGCGGGTGGTACATGTATTAGTGCATCCTGTGTTATTGTGTGTGACTTTTTTCTTGCATTTTCAAGGGCTTTATGGACGTTGGGAGAAATATGAAACGCGACTGTGTTACAGTGGAGCTTCGTTATTCAAAGAAAAGACATAAAATATTCTATTAGGTATTAGTGTTTAACTGTTGCTTTCCTACATTCGTTTTTGTGATTGTTATTATTAATTGTTCTGGAGAAGTGGCAAATAGAAAACTGAAAGGTTCTGGATATCTGTCCTCAGATTAACCGCGTTTTTTCGGCTAGCTATGTGGGTCATTTCGAACATCATTCTTTTTTTGTAGCTATTCGTCTTTTCCAAGATTTTAATTATATTGAAATCAAATTTGTGGTCCTCAGTCCAAGCGTGCTTAGTCATGGCTGTCCAGACTAAACTACGGGGATGGTATGTGGTGGCAGTTTAATTACTATACGTAAAAAATGTTTGGTAGGATAAGAGCGAGTTGATTACCTTAGGTATAGTTTCTTTTTAAAACAACATTAGCCCTACATTGCAACCATACCTTCGTCACATTTTAATTTGATTACAAAATATGCACGTAATATTTTGTTTATGGTTGTCAGAATGAAAAAGCCTCCTTGAAATTAACTTTTAGATTTCGGGCATCGATGGGTTGTAATAAAGGAGGTTTTGCCGCCATGGCAACCTGATTTGACTCTTGACACAAATTCTGCATTAAATTTCTATTTTCTTCACCTGGGCCAATGTTTGTTTGATATTGGAGTCAAGTTTATAAAAAGAAACGCTGAAGAATTTTCCTATGCCTGGAATTTAGTCATGCCGCCTGTCAAAATAAGTTGCTACATATGTTCATTCGCCTTACAGTCACGAGCGATGGTACACTTATGTGACGCAGAAAATGAGCAAAAACAGAAAATCGCAATTTATCGTCGTTCTGAACTTGAAATAGCTTCTCAAGAGATTGATGAAAATAGGAGGATATGCCTGAACTTCGATCGAAGCATTTATATGGAAATTAATAATTTAGCACTTGATCCTAATTGTCTACAACTCTATGTTTCAAAACAATGAAAAAATAGTTATTGTATATTTTATAACAGAATGCAAGATGTGACCAGGTTGTCGATGAAATGAAGGTTTAAGGTTTTTGTAAAAAAAATATTTAAGTACCGCCAGCAACTCGTTCTTGCCCTGAACATTTGGATGTGAGTGGCTGGATACCAAACATCCTACTGCAGGTACTAAGTGAAATAGTTGGGTAGGCCATTAATTTATGGTTGTCGAAGTGTGGGAAGAAACGTAAAAATTTAATTCTTTAAGAATAAAAAGTTATATGCATATATATTGTAATGAAGTTTTCGGCATTAAGTTGAGAAGAGGGACATAAACTTCACGGAGTCTCGCCGAAGCCCTGAGACTCCAGAATTAACAAAAATGAATTATTATTATTCTTATTATTATAATATGGTACGATTAAATAGTATAGCAAGGTACAATTACCGGTTCCTTCTTTGTAAATGGCACGGAGTGGGATAAGGGAGCTAAAGAGAAATCCGACCGCGAGTCAGTAGAGTAAAAAAACCTAAAATGTAAGGGATCGGAGATGAAAGAGGTTACCTGGGGAGAACGAAGAAGACGCAGCGACGACGACGACGAGTTCAGGGTTTCGACATCTCCGGTAGCCGAAAAAGTCCACAAGGCAGACCAACTGACAGTTTGTAAACATCGAACTGTCAACAGCATGATATTGCCGTCCGCCAGTGACCATAAGTGGAAGGGCCGAACACGGAAGGGACGGCGCAGCAAGGCCGCGTCGGTCCCGAGAGGTAGCACCAACCAGCGACTAGCAGAATCGGGCATGCTTTTCATTAGAAAAAATCAAGCTTTTTTCTAGCTCACTTAAAAAATGTTTAAAAATGCAGTATTTTGGAGAAACTCAAAAATGTTTTTGAATCAAAAATAAAGTGGAAATAATTTTTTTATTGTATTTATTTATTTTTTTTTTATTTATTTTTTTTATTTTGGTTGTAAACCTCGTTTAAAGTTTAAAGGGGTTAGCGTTTATCGACAAAAGTTCGGATCCCTCTATCTGGAAAACGCAATTACTAGGTAGGCCCCTTTATAGAATGTAAACCTATCCACTAAGGCTACAAGCTGACGACTCATGAAACTTAATTTCACAAGAATTGCTCTGATGAATTAAAGGTAAGAATTGAGAAATTCAAAATCGCGCATCTAGTATGGCGGACGAAAATTGCAAAGGTCAATTATAATTAATCGAATATGGCAGATCCAATATGGTAAACTAAAATTTAAAAGTCACGTGACTTGAATGAAAGGTAGTAAAAATGCAGTTGTTAGGTTGATTATGACGAGTCCAGGATCTTAATTGAAAAATTCTAAATTCTACTTGCCACACATGTGACTTTCCACACATATCTCTGGCCGAAAATGTGACGTGCCTCAATGTGACTTACCTCAAATCTGACTTACCAAAATTTGACTTGCGAGAAACATGACTTTCTAGAAATAATACTTGCTACAAATATGATGACAGACATGTACCTGGTCATAAATATGTCATCTTTCAGTGTGACTTACCGCAAATCCGATTTACTAAAATTTAATTTACAAAAACATGACTTGCTACAAATGCTACTTGAGAAAAGTGTGACTTTCTACACTTGTTCCTGGCGGTAAATTTTACTTGCAATAATATGGCGCGATGAAAAAGTGCCTTGTCGAAAATTTGACTTCCTACGTCGAGTGCGAACTTACATAGCCGTAAAGTATCATAAAATGTGTTAAAAAGTTCTTAACATTCATTTTAAACTTTTGTCACAGCCTATTAGGTTTTATGGCAGTTATTCCAAGTGCGCATACATACGTCATTACCAGTTAACTGTTTATACAATGATAATTAAATCTTTTTTTAATTTAGCCTTCAAAATAATTATCGCATCATCAGAGTACTATAGTCACGCCTGTCTTCGTTGAAACAATTGGTTTCAATCTTGTGTTTTTAAATAATTTTAACGTATTAAAGTCTGCTTATATCATTCTGGAATAAAGATGAGGCAGTACAAGATGATGTACGTAATAATAATATTTATTTTAAATTTGGTTTCAACAACACTAGCTTTCCAAAAGATGAGAAGAATATTTCCTGATGAAAATATACGAATACTCCATGGACCCGTTGTTAAAGGCAGATTTGAAGCAGCGGAAATAGGAATAAGAGGCCCGGACGACTTTAACGTTTTCACAAAATTAGTGATAATACCGCGATCCAAATCTTCGAAGAAAGTTCGAGAAGAGAAGATTTTTACAACCTGGGACAATGCAATTATTACTATGGTTCGTGTTGACGATCCTGATTTATACGTGACTGTTACTGGAGGCCTTGTTGAAAAAATTAGTAATGGTCCAGGATATAAAAATGTCACTCTTAAATTCTACAGTAGACCAAACTCTGGAATTAATAAACTCGTCACACTTTACGGCCATAATTAATACAAATAATTCTAAGTTGTTTCTTTTTTAAATGGAGGACTTTTACTAACCGTTTTTGAAATTTTGTAAGAGCACATGCAGGTAAATAAAACTGAGTATCGACATCTTGAATGTATCAAAGGTTGTCAGATTATTGTTTCTACTTGTTTCGCAGAAATAATTTGTTTAAGCTGAAGTTTAAAAAAATTACAAAGTCTGACATACGTACTAATGGTGCGATATGAGTAATTCAAAATATTTTTTTTAATTTTAGCCCGAATGATACGTTACAATTTCACGATTTACCTGTTGACATTTTTCTTGATAGTAAATTGCCCTGTAAATCCAAAAAACAGAATGTTTATATATATGCAACTAAATGGTCTAATTTTTAAACGAGGTTAGTAAAAATATATATATATATTTAAATTTCCTATTTAAAATGTTTATTTTCAAATAAAATAAATACATTTCCAATTAAAAAGATGTATTTTTCAGCATAAGGATATTTAAATAATTAAAAGAAATTCATTTAAACTTTAAAAAATATAATGGTTTTTTTCATAATTTTCGTTTTTTTTTATTTTAAGCTATTTGAACATAATTTTTAAATTTTTTAAAATTGTATATATATAAACAAGATTATTAAAATAGGAATTGAAGATCAAATTGACCGGGTGACATCTCAGAGTACGCAGCCTCATTCTTGTATGCGGGGCTCTGCAAGGATAGACGTACCCTTTTCCCTAGCTTCTCGTGGGAACAACAATGATAACACCAAACATAGTTGTAGTAAGTGTGGTTCAAAACAATAGAACCCGCATGGCTCCCGACAATGGGTCGGCCAACAATGCCGCCCACTCAAGAGCTGGGGGAGCCAATGCAGATGGAGTCAATGCAATGGACTCCTAAACGAGCGAATTACATGGCACGACTTCATGCACTGTGGTGCGAGAAACACCCTGAGCTATCGCACTTTTCACGTCAACGTCTGCGAAACCATACCGAAGTACTCCAAAAAAGGGGCTATGTAAGGGGAACGCTTCTCCACCAGAACCAAAACAAGGTGGCAGCAGAGTAAGAGAGGTGACAAGACCAACCGTGGACAGGCATCCGATAGGCGACTAGCGATGCTTGATGACCCTGAGTCCGAAGAATCCGACTTGTGGACTATCAATTTTTGTGTGTATAATCGGAGTTTCCTGAGGATACTTGCTGCTGCGTATCAAGTTCGGGATATTTGTTTGTCACAATGGGCGCTTTCTCATGACTTTTTACAAGTTGCAAATTTCCTCTGTTTACGCCACACTATGTATGTACAAAAATTTTACCGCCAAGGTTCGAAAGTTCGCGCGCGAACACCGGATCCGTTATCACACACTTAATAAGTCAAAGCTGCTGACCATCAGGCAGCATAATGTTGAGAAATTACGGATACTAGAGCCTAGAGCGGAGAGAGAGGTGGGCCAGAGAAAATCAACAGTTTCTCTCTAGCCCACCTCGACTCTTCCAGACCCTCCAGTTGCTGTTGACCGTTCGCCCAAACCAGAGGAGGTCGAAGTATTTTGGAGAGATGTCTACAAAGTGCAACATATACTTGACGAAGACTCAAAGAACATAAATAGCTTCAAAGAGCGTCGTAATGCCCTCATAACAACACCTAAGCAAGAATGCCAAGCCGTCACTACCGAGGAGGTCAAAAAAGTATTGAGAGGTATGAAAAACTATTCCGCCCCAGGACCAGATAGTATTAAGACCATCTGGTGGAAGAAAATCCCTTCAACCCACCACCATCTGGCTCGTATTTTCACCTTATATTTAAAGTCGGAAGAACCAATTCCGGAGTGGTTGGTGGAAGGGCGCACAGTACTCCTTCCAAAAATGGGCAACTTAGCAGACCCAAAGAAGTACAGGCCAATCACTTGTCTGAACATTCTGTATAAGATATTCACAGCTTTTCAAAATGATAAGATTGTTCGGGCAATCGGACCTGTGTGGCAAGAAATATATGATCAACGTGGCCAACGAAAGCCCAAAGAAAGCCTAAAGAATATTCCTAAGTAAGACGTAAATAGAATATTCTAATTCCGTAGTGGAGGTTTTACCAGAACGCATCTTGAAAGAACGTTATCTTTTATGCTCATCCGAGAATAAAAAATAGTGCTGAAAATTTTTTTTTATCGACATATAAGTTACAATTCAAACAATAATTTCCATTTCATTTTTGTTATAGTATGCTTTTGATCAGAAAAAATCAAGCTTTTTTTATAGCTTACTGAAAAAAAGTTTAAAAATGCCGCATTTAGAGAAAAACATAAAAATATTTTTAAATCATAAATAAAATTAAAATAATTTTTTTATTGTATAATCATTATTTTATTGTAAACGTCGTTTTAAGTCCTTTCCGAAACTTTTAAAGGAACGTAAAATTGGGTAAGTTTGTCAGGACTTATGTGCAATTTCAAGTTAATGGTCAGCGTTTATCGATGAATGTGACTTGCTACAAATCTAACTTTACATAGATGTACCTGGCCGCAAGTAAGACTTGCATTAATGTGACTTGCCACAAATGTGACTCGTCCCAAATGTGACTTGTCGAAAATTTGACTTGCCACATCGAGTACGAACTTACATAGCCATCAATTATCATAAAAAGTGATTTAAGATATTCTGTTACATTGTTATAATCTTTATTCATAAAAATTGTTCTGCATTATTGGATAACCCTAAAGTTGCAACTCTCTGTTTCTTCTCTCCTGCCATCTGTTTAGTTGTCAAAATTTATTTCAACTTTTTGTCACAATCCATTCAGTTTTATGGCAGTTATTCCAAGTGCACATGCATGCGTAATTACCAGTTAACTAGTTGAACAATGATAAGAAAATGTTTTATTAATGTAGCCTTCATAAGAATTTTTACATCATCAGAGTGTTAAAGCCACGTCTGTCTTCGTGGAAACAATTGGTTTCAAGATTGTGTTTTAAAATTATTTTAACTCGATAAAGTCTTTTTATATCACTCTGGAATAAACAAGAGGCGGTAAAAGATGATTTACGTAATAATATTTATTTTACATTTAGTTTTAATAACACTAGCTGTACAAAAGAATAGAAGAATATTACCTGATGAAAATATACGAATACTCCATGGACCCGTTGTTAAAGGCAGATTTGAAGCAGCGGAAATAGGAATAAGAGGCCCGGACGACTTTAACGTTTTCACAAAATTAGTGATAATACCGCGATCCAAATCTTCGAAAAAAGTTCGAGAAGAGAAGATTTTTACAACCTGGGACAATGCAATTATTACTATGGTTCGTGTTAACGATCCTGATTTATACGTGCCAGTTACTGGAGGACTTGTTGAAAAAATTAGTAATGGTCCAGGATACAAAAATGTAACTCTTAAATTCTATAGTAGACCAAACTCTGGAATTAATAAACTCGTAACACTTTACGGTCATAATTAATCCAAATAATTCTAAATTGTTTTCTTAAATGGAGGACTTTTACTAACGGTGTCTGATTTTTTGTAAGAGAATATGCAGGCAAATAAATATCAGTTTCGACATCTTGAATGTATCAAAGGTTGTCAGATTATTTTTCCTACTTGATTTGCAAAAATAATTTGTTGAGGCTAAATTTTTAAAAAAGTCCATAAGCTGACATACGTAATATTGGTGTGATATGAGCTATTCCAAATATATTTTTTTTCCAGCCAAATTCTACGTTGCAATTTCACGATTTACCTGTTGCCATTGTTCTCAATAGTAGATTGCCCTTTATATCCAATAAACTGAAATGGTATATATTTTACCAAAAAGCTATTTCAATTTTAAATAAAAAATTTTGAAATTAACAAAAAACCACGGATTTTCAATATAATATATGAACGCCTAGCAACAAGGAGGAACTTTTAATAAATTACAATAATTTGCAACTAAGTTGTCTGATTCTTAGAATAAGCTAGTAAAAACAAGTGTAATATTTAAACTTTTAATTTAAAATTTTGATTTTCAAACCAAAAAATTAATTTTTAAATAACAAGATGAATTTTTCGGAAAAAGGATATTTAAATTAAACAAAATTAATTTAAAAATTAAAAATATGATTTTTTTTCATAATTTTATTTTTTATAAAAAAAAAACTTGACGACATACTACAATTACTTTAAACTACGAAGATAAATTTTGCGACAAAAAGATTGCTTATTCAGAAAAGACAATTCCTGACAAGATACCTGGATTTTCAGCTAACACAATTATTTTAAATGTATATTATTTTTGATTGATTCTTCAATTTATTTTGTCTTAACTTCTTTCTCAGCTACCCTAAAAAAGTCTTATTTTAATAAATTTATATTATTATTATTATTATTATTTGAATTTTGTGTAGTTTTATATTCGTATAATAAAAAAAATTTTTAAGGAATTTTTGCTACACAGGTATACTTCAGCTTGCCTTAGCCTATTTTCATTGATAATATGAATCTTAAATAAAAATTGTTTGGTGTTAAAATTTTAAGGAGTGCTTCGCTTTTTGCAGGTTTTTAGCTATATCTACGATGTGGTGACAGCAGAAGTTTTTTTATAATGACACTTTATGGGAGTGTTTTGTACTGAAAATAGAAAGTCTTCATTGCTATTAGAACACTGCGCTAATAACCTTTTGTATTTTTCGATACTCCTTAATGAACATAAGATATATTTTTTATTCTTTCATCTGATGTTCTGACTATGTTGGACATTTCTGTCAGAGGTCTTAAGTATTATTAATTTTATTTATTAGCTATAATTATAATTTCACAGACAAATTATTTTTTAACTCTAATTATAAAATGGATAGTATTAACAAAAAAGAATAGAAATATACATTTCGAACTAATTCACCGTAAGTGTATCTCTTAATTAAATTGTTGTCATATTAAACTACATATTTTCATGAATTTCTTTCTTAGGATTCATCATCATAGTTTCTCTTATTCTTTAGATTTTTTTTCTCTCTCTTTATTTGTAAGAAGCTAAGTTTTTAATTATTTTTGCTTGTTTAGAATGCAATTCAATGTAAATGCCAAGAAAAGAAACTGTTAAAAATTTCTGTCGGGAATTTCCACTACTAAACTAATTCTCAGAAAACTCGTTACTGCAAAAAAAATTTCTGCCGGAGCCGAAAATTTGTCTAATCTACAGTATAGAACTCGCGCATTTATGGAATTCGTGTAATTCACGGAATCGAAGCAATTCACGGAAATTAAGGAATAAATGCAATTCAAGAAATTCATGGAATTTCTAAAATTCGATAATTCAAGAAACTCCTGCAAATGATGGAATACATGGAAATCTCGGAAATCATGGCTTTCCTGGACTGCACCGATTTCACGAACTTCCACAAATTCCTTGAATTCTATCAATACCGTGAATTCCTTAAATTCCGTGAATTCCCATAATTTCTTAAGTTGAGATGCAGTCTTATTCTGAAGTGGTGCAATCCAGGCAAACTTGCTCAAAACGTCAATGACAACCAGTAGATAGGAAAAATCATCATTGTAGCTTTTCAAAGATTTTAATTCGACTACATCAATTTCCCAAACATCGTCAATATTACACACACTATAATGTTGTCTAGCAAATTTACGTGTAATAGGACGATGAAGATTGTATGCATCTTGACTCTTTAACCAGTCAAATACTTGCTTACGTGGAATATTTTTCCGTGTAGTCTTGACAATCTTTTCCACAGCCGCGTAAGAAGCCTCATGCAAAGGGTCATAATATATTTCCTTCAATTGCTTCATTTTTTTATAAATTAAAATGTAACCAGGTGCGTCGTTTCGTATTACTTTTAAAAGTATTATCTTCGCCATTTGCAGCTTCCGAGTCGTTGGTACTTTCCCAGTCCTCGTTATCAGTCAAGAGAGACTGATATTCTACAGTTTTATCTGCATCTTCTTCATGAAGTTTTCTAGATTTGCTCGGTGTAGAAGCTGTACGCGAGTTGTTTAATAACC
>JAAAKG020147716.1:0-10402 GCA_010014905.2 Druon quercuslanigerum
GGGGAGGGAGTAGCGGAGAAAGTTTCGAGCGGTCGGCCTATTATATAGTATCCATGTCTCTCTCTCTATCTCTCTCTCTCTCTTTCTCTTACTCGCTGCGGTGAAAAATATACTACGTATTATACGCCCACTCTCTTTCTCACTACCGGCTCTCTCTCTTTCTCTCGGAGAGAGAGAGAGAGAGAGAAAGAGAGAGAAAGGGAAAGCATGGGGTGCGTGAGTCATTCAATGCAAGGAAGTAACGAGGAACTTCGTTCCCAATGCGTGTCCCGCGACAGGTTCTCATTTTATTTGTGACCTAATTTCCGCGTGTAGGATTGTTGGATACCTATACTGCTCTTCGTAAAAAAGTATGTTGTCTGTTGTTCGGATCGAATGTGTTGTTATTCTCTCCCATAAATCTGCCTTTTTCTCTTTGACATGTGAGAGTCTAGTATTCTGTCTCAGTATACTTAATCTCTCATTATTAATTGGGATATGATGTTAGTTAATAAAATTTTTAGAAGCTTCATCAAACTGGTTTTCATCAAGAGGATAAAAATGATCAATTTACTTTTTCAAATAGTACGGTACGAAGGGCTGACCATTTTCAATAAAAGTAGTGACCATACTGATCATGTTAGTGAAATTTGCGAAAGCTATATCTTCCTTAATTTTTTCTTGAGATCATTTGAGCAAAAAATTCTTAGGCCCTATAACGATTTTTTCTTTAATGTTGTCAAAGATGAATCCACGTCTGTTTAAAAAGTTCATCCCTAGAATACCAGCTTCTAGGAGGTTGTTATTTTCATCGAATATTTAAAATTTATTTACTTTGTCAAAATGTTTTAGTTTCATTGCATACTTTGAAAACATGGTATCATCTGTGACCCCTATTACTTTGATAGGACTAAATCGCTAGAATTTATCACATAATGAATGTTTTTTAAAGACAGAAATATTTGCTCCTCTATCTATTAAAAATCTACCTGGTTTAGTACCTTTCATTTTTACATATACGTGCGGGCTAGGCCCAGAGTCATTGTCGCTGCTTCTTCCAATTGCTCTTCCTTCTCTACATACTCCCTCTCCATTACATTGTCGAAGAAGTTGGATTCTTCGTCCGTTACGTCCGCTCGGTTTCTTGGAGGCCTGCTGGTTGAGGCTTGGTTTAGAAAGTATTCTTTTTTCATGTAACGATCTTCTTCCTTATGCCCTGGTCGTTTACAATTTCAACATGATACTTTATTTCTTTCTGCCGAAGCAATCTCATCTTTTTTATGTAATCAATGTTTTTGCTTAGTAATAGTGTTGGTGCTTGATTTTTTGTTCTTGTTTTTACTGCTGAGTCGACAACATAAGCTATAGAAAATGCTTTATTCAGAGATTTTGGATGTTGAGGTCTTATTCTCATTTAATGTTCTTCTCGTATGTTTTGTAGAAAAGCATTAACTTCCAGTAGACTGTCTAATCCTTGTAAAATATTTAATTCAACAGAAGATATTTTTAACTTATCTAAATGCTGTCGAATTTCGTCTTGTATTTTAAGGAATCTATTAATAAAGCTGTCTAATCCTTCAGTTGCTCCCATTTGACACGTTTCTCGTTGTCAATTATGAGAAGTGTAGGTCTCTCTTTCTCCGAATAGGATTCGTAGTCTATCAGAGAATTCCTCGTAGTTGGCAACACCATCTATTCTTATTCAGCCCGATGCTGGTTCTTTTAGTTTTTGAGCAATGATGCTTTCCTGAAAAATTTGTCTTTCATTCGTTTTCGCTCTAGCTTTTGCATTTTTACTTTTCTGAATAAAGTTTTCACATTTAGTTCCACCAAAGTCTGGAACCAGGATGATGGTTGTTTTAAAACTTAATTCACCATACGCACTCGAGAGACTCGTATATTGATTTTCATAATCACTAGTATAATTAAGTGGTTGGGATGGTTCTAAAGGGCCTAAACTTGGAAGTACTCCAGGCCTTGTCGACGCTTCTCGCGTCACTCATGTCGTTTTCGTGGCATAGCTCCGATGATTAAGGGAATACAACTATGTTTTTTTAAATAGTCGCAAAACACTCTTTAATAACATCCCCAAATGCGTTTTTGGAAATAGTTCTTCAGTAATTAGCAATTTCACAGATTTTGACATCTCTCCGCGGCCGATCTCTTGCTTTTGATCAACAGAGGACAGACGAAAATAGATACACAAAAACCAACACCAGATAGCAATAGATAGGGGTCTTAGCTACCACATAAGTACGCGAGATTTCCCTGCATTCCTCGAATGGGCTATTGTTACGAATAAAAAATATCACTTTTCGCGTGGGCCTCTTTTAGGAGAATCCAAAATCGCTAAAATATCTATTTCGCAAAAATGGTGGGCTAGGCCCTTCTACACTTTGGCCCTTCAAATAAGGGTTGCATTTTCAAAAGAAAATTGATAACACATTGTAAAGAAAAAAACTAACCTAGTAATTTTTTGAAATTTAATGATTTTTGTAGAGGGCGCCGCTGAGTTATCTGACTTTATTAATTAAGTAAAGGACATATATCCAAACTATTAATAAACAAATAAATTCCAAAATAATATAAAAAACATAAATTTCTATTTTCCCTGACGGCTACTTCATTTGCTGACATTTGCCTCCCTTCGCTGACAAACTTTTTTTCCCCTGAAATTTCCCTGAATTCCCTGACATGTGACCAACCGGTTATGGGCAGATGCGGCCATGCTCTGACATTTAACTGACCCGGAAAAATTACGAATTTACACCTCCATCGTGGCTCAATGATTAATTACTATCAAAAGCCAAACCACGTTTGCGGGCTCACACAACGAAAAAAAGACGCGAAACCAACCATTTTATAAATGCTTGCCAGTGTAAGCGAATCAACGATGATTCTTTATTCTTATAATACCGAAATTATTTAACAATTGTCGTTTTAACAATTACTAATAAAACAGGGAGACACATGGAACCGGACCTGTTATTCGGCGTTTGCAGCGATGGAAACCTCGTCTGGTCATAGTTGGACTCTTCCCGTTCGGATTTCTGACAAGTTTTTTGAATTATAAGCTGAAAAAGAGTATGCGAACTTGATTCAAGACGCAGAATGAGAATTTTGGTATTCGTCAGCGCAACATTGGTATAAATTTTAAACTGCAGATGGCCGCTTCAATATCATTGTTTAGGCCTTTGAAATTGCCGAGGAAACGTCGACCGCAGGGCCAGCCGTTCCTAGTCCATAGCAGACGAATTCGTGATTCGAATCTCTCCCTCTAGTTTGTTTACATGGATCGTTCATTATTAATTTCTTGAAAGTTTTTGAAAGATTCGATTATTTTGTGCGTGGACTATATACCACGTTACCACTTCCCGGGGGCACGATTGGACCTCTACGGTTAAAGACACCAGGCACTTGACTCCATATACCTTTCGAGTTCCATAGTTTTTATTTATTCTTTAGTAAGCATCATAATGATCACTAATTGTCAAACTCGGGCATTAGACTTGTTTACTTATAGTTAGTGTCCCTTAATCATAGAATGAGGGCTTGAAAAATGAGTGAGAAGGATAATCCGCAATTCGTAATCAGTTTCTAATAAAAATATAGAACAGAAAAGTCAATAAAAAATAGAATAATAATAAAGTTTTGAAACTCTTGACTAAAAACAAAACTAACTTCTAGTTGTTTACTACTTTAATTACTGTTGTGTACTTTAAGATAATATAAGAAGCGCGTCTTGCGCGACTATCCAACCAATGGGGTGATTGAAATTGAAAATTAAAATTTTTTTCCTTTCCAGCGATACAACTATTAGCACCAAGCAGGGCCGGCCCTAGAGACTTGGGTGCCTTGTGCAACAAGCAAAATAGCGCTCCCATTTCTCTATTATAGAAACTAAAATGTTGTTAATTAACTTATTTTTACTACATATACAAAAATAAATTTTTTACGTAAATGATCTTTTTAATAACTGTTCAAAATACATATTTACAGAATATGTACATATTAGATATATGGAAATCGAAGTCGTAATTAATTATGATGATATGAGTCCTTACATTCAGCATCAAGCCTTAATTTCGAGCTTTAATTTTTTCAAAATCTTTGATAAGGTCAGAAAACTGTAATAATTTTAACAGATTAATTTCAAGGAATAAGATCACGAGAGAGATCAGCCTGTCATTTACCACAGTGGATCTTAAATACGTTTTTATTAATTTTAGCTTAGAAAAGCTTTGTTGTACGGTTGAAACTAAAACAGGGGTTGTCAACAAAATTCTTATCGCTATCTATAAATTTGGGAAAATTTCACATAACTTATTCTCAATGATAAAATTTAATCCATCAATAGATGTTGTCGCAGTATCCAGTAGCGTATATTTTAAATGCACTAGCTCAGTGCAGAGTTATTTGCCATGAACATCACTTTCATTGTTATGATTTACTTTTTCTTGTAATTGAGAGCAAAGTAGTCATAACAAATTCTCTTCTGGGATCTGTTTGAAACTGTACAAAAAAGACCAAATCTTGTTATGATTTTCTAAATGCTCAGATCGTTTTTTAATTGTTTCACGTGCGAGCTCTAAGATTACGTAAAAATGAACTTTAAAAATCGTTCTGGCTCTTCTATTGCGATATTCTTCTGTGCGATATTACGTAAGTCTGGGAGCGCGTGGGCGTGAGAGAGTATAAAAAGGGCCGCAAAAGCGAAAATCGACAGACAGGATCTCGCAGCTGAAAGCTCGGGTGACTAAGGGTAATTATTTAAGGAAGGGTCTGAGGATTTATCCTCTTATTCTTCCATTCGAATACACCCAAAGTCGGAGGTTATTGGGAATATCTAGTTTCACCGAAACTAGCTGTTCGCAGTATCCTTTTAGGAAAGAATCTAAAAGATCTAACTGGGTTGATCTATCGCCCAAATTATTTGGAATAAAGAGGACTTTCTTTTGACTTACAGTCTACTCGAGAATTTTCTCGTGCGAATCATATTTTTTTGTTGTGAATCTCCGAGCTAACATAAAATATTACCCCCGGGGTAATTTAGCTTCTTTTCTGACTATTTTTGTACTTTTGTACTATCGTCTTTTATTGGTCGTTCAATTTCTTTAAATTCTCCCTGAGAATATCGCTTATAAGCGTCAAAACTGTCTTTAAATTCTCCAGGAGAATAAAACTATTAAACTTACATTGTTCTTATGATCGAACGATTTATATTTGCGGTCGATGTTTATGGTCTACCGAAACACTCGCCTAGATAAATAAAATCGTTCTTTTATAGCATTTCAATTATGCTATTCTATTACTATCTAGTTGGGCGAGTCTACTCCCCAAACTATTTTGGATATAGAAGCGAGTGAATGCATGCGACGAAGACCTCGGAGTTTATTACAGAGTTTAAAGTAAATTCTTTTAAAAGGGACTCTGAGTCCAGATTTTGACAAACTTTCCTAGAACGGAAATATAAAATTTTATGGTTGGCTCTAGGACGCACTGCTAAGCGCCAGCGTTCCCAAAATTCTGCACCTCGGTCACTAGACCCCCATTGCGTTGAGTGACACTCAACTCGAGCCTCAAGTTCTTACGCACCGACCTCGGTTTACAATCCTCTTGCAGGATGTTCTTGCCTGCACTCAGGCTGTGATCATCAAGGATCACCATAAACAGTATTTAGGATTAAGATTCACACCTTTCAGGTGCAATTTTTTATTAGACTGTAGACGGACTTGTGCCACCCTAATATTGAGAAGGTCGATGACCTAAATGTATTGTAGCATTCTTGAATTCTTTTATTTTTAAGTATGAAAATTATGATATTTTCATTTGGATCTCCGTGATCATAATAAATAAATTTGAAAGGTAATCTTTTCCAAAGAGTCCCATAAGAGAGCAGCGACCTCCATTTAATCGATTTAAATCCTACACATATATGATTCTAGCAAATATCTCTTATTGAATTATATAACTTGAATAACAAGCGTTTATCTCGTATATTACACTCCGTGTGTAATTTAGCTCAGGGCTTAGTTGAAAAATGTAAAAAGACCTCAGGTTAGTTTAGGTGTTTTTAAATAAAACATTTTATTACTAAATAGGAAAAGGAATCTTATTCTTCTCTCCAGAGATCCCCCTTTTCTTACTTTTTTACAATTAATTAACATTCTCCGATGCTAATCTAGTGATTACAACCTTTTAGTTAATTTAGCTTATATTTTACGATTATTATTAAAATATTTTAAAATTGACAAGTTACAATTGGCGCCCACCGTGGGGCACTGAGAGTCTAAAAGCAAGAACAAGATTCTGAAATTGAGATAAAGTTTGTTTTTAGCGAATGTTTTACCAAAAATGGAGAAAAATAAACAGGATTGTATAGATGCATTTTTTCGAGGTGATAAAAATTGTAAACGAGTTTTCCTACCACCACCGACGAGTCAAAAACATGTACCTTCAGGGATGAATGAGTTAGACAGAATGTTAAATGACATTAGTTTGGAAGGAAAAAGTATGGCTCGCTCGGACAAATGGTTAGAAGAGCACAATAGAAAATTAGCTCAACAGAGCCATAATTAAAAACAATACGAGAATACTCGGTCAAAGTGAAATAAAAGACAGATGAAAAAGAACGTGTATACCTACGAAGAAAGTGCGGTTACATACATACATAAGAACGCTTAAAGAGCAAGTGTGTTTACAAAGTGAAAATTTATATTTTGAATTCTGCCGACGCTACAAAATAATGCGATCGTGGAATCAGTGAAAAGTGAAGTGTGATTAGCAAAAAAGACTATAAAATCACAACTTTTTTTTATTTCCGTTCTTATATTTTCTTTTAACCAGGAGAAACGTGTGTTTCTTTCTCTTTTTTATATATATCATTGTTCAAAGTCAGCAATAAAGTTTGAAAATGAGCAAAACGGGTCTTCGCTTATCACGCTCCGCGAAAACGGCCAGCTACACGAGTGAACCGGAAGATGTGGACGCTACGATGAGGCAGCCATCGCCCGATCATATGGAGCAAACAGTCAGCACACCCTCCGAGATGATAAATTCTCACTCGGAACAGGTGTGGCTATTAATAAATCAAAAATTAGAAGAACTAGAGCAACGGACGCAGAGAATGTTAGCTGAGGACCGACGGGCGAGAGAGCAGCTAGACATCGAGAGAGAAAGAAAGTTGCAAAGAAAAATGGACACGCTCGAAGACAGCGTAAGTCGTTCGCTCGTGGCAACAGCAACCATGACTCAAGGCATTGAAGAAAGAGAACTTAGAATGGAGGCACAGTTGAATCGACTGGAAACTACTGAAGCCAGAGTAGCAGACCGTGTGACCGAGGATCTAAATCTCGGATCAGACTTACCACACATATAAAATACGTAATGCCCGAGTACAATGGAGAGGGCAGTCCAATGCAGGCCAATTCGGCCACTTCCAACAAACACGTGACAAATCCAGAGCAGAATATGCAACAAAACTTTTCGCACAGGCGAACGAATCAACTCCCCCGCCCGAACAAAACGACGTCATCAAGAAGCTGGATAGGCACTTCAACGATGAAATCAAGTATGCTATCATAGTAAGAGGCATACAAAACAGCGAGCAATTAATCGAGTTGCTAGAGGAATTTGATCGAATCGGTAACACCAACATGGCACACACTTAGAATCGAGAGTGGAGAAATCGCAACGCGACGCAGCGAAATGGGCAACCGTCAAGTACGGAGACGTGGCGAAACCCACAGGTCAATTCGCAATCAAATAATCATCGGTGGAGTACACAGACCCCGAATAATGGTGGACAACGAATTACTAATCCGCAGAGGAGCAGATCGAATGGAGCCCCGAGGGGGGCAGAGAACCGCCTCCAGAGGCGGGAAACTATCTAGAGCCACGTCAATAAAAACTCTGGAAAAAATTGACTTGGCGACAGAAATCACATATACTACTCACATGCTAACCAATACGCGGGCATAATTAATGAAGGAGGAGTCAGAAACGCCGAAAAAGGAGAGATCTTGATGCTACACGGCTAATATCCAGATAGCAGGGATAATTACAAAAGCCTCAATAGACACAGGTGCAGAGATAACATGCATCTCTGAAGAATTTCTAAAGGCAAACAAGGAAAGGTTTAGTCGCTGTCCCTGTTTACCATTGGCAGGTGACGCCGTAGCCGGGCCCCTGGGGGTGAGCTGTATGACTAAATCAACAAATATACGCTGACGTACAATTACCGAACGTACTCGTCCAATTAGCGTTGCTAGTAGTGCCACGCCTCTCAGGGACCTGCATTATTAGCATCGACTCTTGACCTTCCCATAGCTCGAGGGCCAACCGTTGATAAGGATCGTTCAAGAGGAAGAAAGAAGCCAACAAAATGGAGAACACAGCCTATGTGCTGTAGAGTCCTCACATGAAGCCGATCTAATTGGAGAAAAGCGTCATGAAAAGGAGGGGCATCCTCAGGAGGAACTCCCACTGCACGTGACTCAAGAAGAAATTCGAGAAAAAGTCAAGGAGAGCCAAGGCCTCACGAAAGAAGAAGTAGATACGCTCGGAAAGATTCTCTGGGAACATCAACACGTCTTTCGAAGAGAGCCTGGGTTCTTGGAAAATTACCAGCATGTACTAAAGGTGCGAGAAGGACAGCCATTTGTGGGAAGAAGCTACCCGATTGTGCCAGTCATAAAAAAAGATGGAACGGTACGTTTATGTCTGGACGCAAGAAAATTAAACGAAATATTAATTGAGGATTGGGAGTGTCCTGAACCAGCGGAGGTGCTCTTTCAAAAATGCAAGGGCATGAATATAATGTGCAACTCAGACATTACGAGCAGCTTCTGGCAGGTGCCACTACACCGAGATTCCAGAAAGTTTACGGCATTCCAATATCGAGGAAGAAGCTACGAATTTCGAGCCGTACCTTTTGGCCTCAACACCAGCACTGCAGCTCTTGTCCGAGGATTGGATTTCGTTTTACATGGCCTAGAAGATCAGATAATATCTTTCGTGGATGACACCCTTATTACCTCAGAAAATAATACACTACATTTAGAACATCTGCGTGAGATCCTAGGAAGATTAGAGCAGAACAACTTGACTCTGACTCTAAGCAAGTCTCATTTTTTTAAGAAATAGACGAATTTTCTAAGCTTTATTCTCACGACAGAGGGTGTGAAACCTGACCCAGAGAAGGTGGAACAAATACACAACTTTCCCGCGCCACGACATGTTAAACAACTGCGAGGCTTCCCGGGATTAAGAAATTTTTATTCAAAATTCAGCAAAGAACATGCTGCTGAAACGGTGCCACTGTTAAGCCTGATAAAAAAGGGAGCAACATGGAATTCGGATAAAAAAGCACAGGAGAGTTTCGAAAGAGTTAAAAAATTATTTGGAAACTCTATTATGCTATACTTCCCAGATCCTAAAAAAGGCTTTTATCTGGAAACGGATGCGAGTAATTATGCGCTGGGAGCAGTCTTATACCAAATTAATGAAAAGAAAGAAAAGGAGATTATTACGCTGGCCAGTCGAACGCTAAAAGGACCGGAATTAACGTACTTCACTACGGAAAAAAAGTTATTAGCGATCGCCTGGGCATTGCAGAAATTTCGAACATATCTGTACGGAGCTGAGGTCATAAACCGCACCGACCATCTGGCGCTAACTTTTCTAAAAACGTGTAAGTTCGTAAATGCTCGATTAACCCGCTGGATACTCGCCATTGAGGACTACAGAATAAAAATCGAACATCTTCCAGGAAAAGAGAACATCATGGCAAACGTGTTAAGTAGAATAGAAAGCAGTGATAATTACAAAAAATATCGAGGTGAAACGAGGGTAATTATCAATGCACTTAAATATAGGTGGACACCGGAAGTAGAACGAAAAATTTACGAGATATCCCAGCGACAAAAAATAGACAAAAAGACACAACAACACATGCGAGAGCTCGAGAGAGAAGAAGGAGGACCAATACGCTTCAAGCTCTTCAAAAACGTCTTATATCACTATGATGGAGGCAATTATCGAATTTACACACCGGCCAAACTTATGGAAACTCTCATATGGGAGTGTCGTTACACGTATGGACATCCGGGAGCAGAGAAAACATAAAATTTTAAGAGTCATTCTATACACCGAAAATGGCAAAATTGACATGGAAAACACTGGCAACTTGCGATTCCTGTCAGCGAAATAAATTTTCTACGCAGGCATCGCAGGCAATATTATAACCCGTTCTACCCAAAGCGCCGCTAGACTTTTTATCCATAGATTTTTTTGGACCATTAACCAAAACAAAATATGGATACGAGCACATTCTCGGTATGGTAGACGCTTTCACGAAGTACGTCAAATTATACCCGATGCGCAAAGCAACGAGCGACATGGCTATCAAAAGTCTCGATCACTT
>JAAAKG020147717.1:0-26014 GCA_010014905.2 Druon quercuslanigerum
GCAAAAATTAGAACAAATACGATTAAACATTAAATAAATTTTTAATTTTTAATATTAATATTGATTTAGTGGAATATTTCTTATAATTTGATAATTAATTTTTGCTTATTTAAACAAATGGAATTGGTTTAAATTTTTTTTCGAATTTTTTCCATTAAAATTAAAGCTATTAGTCTAGCGGAATATTTAAGAACATTGATTCATTAATTTTTAATTTTTGAAACAAGTGGAATTTTTTTTAATAACTTTTTTTTTTAAATCTTTTTTTCCCTAAAAGTTGTTACTGTTAGTCTAGTGGAATATTTATTAACATTATTTTATTAATTTTCAATTATTTAATCAAATGGAATTTGTTTTAATATTGTCCTTTAAAATTGTGTTTTAATAAAAATAATTTCTGTGGATCTAGTGGAACATTTGCTAATATTCGTTCAATAATTTTTAATTATGTAAACAAATTATTAGTTGAACAGTATTATTAGTTGAAAATAAATAATAATTTTTTTTCCAACAATTAAAAAATATTAGAAGATAAACTGCCAGTTAAACGAATTTTTGAAAACAAAATTTTTTTCACAAAAATGGGATTTGTTTAAATAACTAAAAATTAATTAATTAATGTTGTTAAATATTCCACTAGGCCAATCGTTGATAAATATTACACTAAAGAAATATTAACAGCTTTTAATAAAAAAATTATTTAAATGAACTTCATTTGTTTAAATAATTACAAATTAAACAAGCAATGTTGTTAAATATTCAACTAGACCAATAGTACTAATTTTTATTTAAAAAATTCGAAAAAATAAAATTAATCAAACAATGTTGATAAATATTCCACTAAAGAAATATTAAAAATTGTTAATAGAAAAACTATTTAAACAAATTTCATTTGTTTTAACAATCTTAAATTAATTAAATAATGTTAATAAATATTCTGCTAGACCAATAGTAATCATTTTTAAGGAAAAAGACGAATTTTTGTAAAAAAATTATTTAAACCAATTCCATTTGTTTAAACATTAAAAAATAATAAGATAAAATTAATAAGTATTCCAATAGACTAATAGTAATAATTTTTAGGGGAAAACGAATTTTCGAAACACAATTATTTAAGCGAATTCCATTTGTTTAAATAATTAAAAATTAAATAAGCAATGATTATAAATATTCCACTATACAAATATTAATAATTTCAAGTGAAAAAAGACGAGATTGCTGTGTTCAAAAGGTCTATTTCATACATAATTTTCAATATTTAATTAATAACATTAGCTAAATTTTATTTTTTAAATTTATTTGTATAAATGTAATGCAAACTCAAAATAATTTAAAATTCATAATTTACAATAACTTTTGAAATGAATCAGATTATAACCATGAGTTCTATAAAAAATAATACACTTCATATGACAGCAAGGCAATCTTCTTAAATTGGAACTACCCGCGTAGAAACTTTTCTATGGCCCGGACTAGGCCCAGACCAGGCCAAATCTGGTCCAGATCTGGAAAACCGACCTGGGCCAGATTACTGATGAAACACACGGCCCGATCGGAGCCAGGTCTGGCACCGGATCTGACCGCCCGATCAGTACCTGACCTGGCCCCTACCAAGTTCCCGTTAAGAGCCATTTTTAAAATTTATCATTTTTTAATAATTTTTTGTATTTAATAATTTTTAAATATGAAAAATAAATAAACTAAACTATATATTTTTATTTAGGTGGCAAATATTAGCACAAATAGGAATAAACACTCAAAAAATCTTGAATTCTTATTATTAATATTTATTTCTTATCATTTGTTACATATTTTTTGCTTATTTAAACAAATAAAATTTGTTAAATTCTTTTCTAATGTTTTACCCTTAAAATTATTACTATTAGTCTAGCGGGATAATTAATAACATTGATACATTAACTTTTAATTTTTTAAACAAATGGAATTTTTTAAATAATTTTTGTTTGAAAATTCGTTTTTCCCCTAAAAATTGTTACTATTGGTCTAGTAAAATATTTATTAACATTATTTAATCATTTTCAATTATTTGAACAAATGGAATTTGTTTCAATATTCTCCCTTCATATTTTTTTAAATAAAAATTATTACGGTGGGTCTAGTGGAATATTTATCAATATTGGTTCATTAATTTTTAATTATGTAAACAAATTATCAGCTAATAGTATTATTAGTTAAAAATAAATAATAATTTATTTTTTCAACAGTTGAAAAATATTAGAAAATAAACTGATATTTCGACGAATTTTTGAAGAAAAAAAAACATTTTTTTACACCAATTGGATTTGTTTAAATCAGTGGTAATAATTTTTATTTAAAAAATTCAAAAAAATAAAATAAATCTAACAATGTTGATAAATATTCCACTGAAGAAATATTAGCAATTTTTAATAAAAAAAGTATTTAAACAAATTTCATTTGTTTAAACAATCGAAAATTAAGTTAATAATGTTAATGAATAATCCACTAGACTAATATTAATAATTTTAAGTAAAAAAAAGACGAGAATACCCCCCATACTTTCGCGTCACAATTTTTCAAACCCTAGAAAATTATTCTAAAAACTCAAAAAAGTGTTTTTTCCCCAAGCATTTTACATGGGAAACTTTAAGTAAGAACTGGCACCTGTAACAATAACTTTTGAAAAGAATTTCAATTTTGAGGCTAGCTTTCGATTCAAGATAAATATTCAAGACGATTTAACATTTTTAACTCACATTATAACCATGAGTTTTGTCAAAAATAATGCACTTAATTTGACAGCAAGGCAATTTTCTTAAATTGGAACTAGGTGGCGTTGCAATACCTGAACAGGTCTGGCCCGGGTATGGGCCATGGAATGATCCCGACCTGGCCCCGAAGATATTAAACCGATCGGGGCCAGATCGGTATTCGGGAAAGTATATGGCGATTTCTACACGGGAAGTGAAAAATAAAAGTGCTATAATGTACTAACCAATAAATAGAATACACTTTTCAGAAAGGTTGAAATAACAGCCATTTAAAAAAAAAATATAAGTAAAGATAGTAAGATTATTTATATTTTGGCCTAAGAAGCGCTCGTCAAACTGGTAGGCGTTTTTAATAAAATTAATAAACATTGTGAAATCTGTCATTACACAAAAAATTGAAAATTTCCTGTAACACAAATCGATATCGCTGCAGAAAATGTTTAATTTTGATTAATGGGACTGATTTCATATATTAAAATTTTGTTATTAACGTTGGAACTTTAATTTGGATTTTATGATAGCAATTTGCTTTTAGGATTCTGCAATTTTTTGAAGAATAGGAGAAAGCGTGTTCACCCTGAAAGTTTGAAGCGCAACTGATATGATGCAGTGACCCCATTTTTCGAAACATATGCAGTCAGAGGTCGCGTGTCTATGACTATATTTTTGTTCCACATGAGTATATCGGCAACGCAGGCGCGATAGCGAAGTCGCAGGTAGAGTAGAAGTTTGTGTAAATATGACCTTGCTACTTGCCGTTTACAAACTCTTCGACCTCTCGGGAGCCCGAGCACTGGAATTCCGGACAATCTCGCAAAGTTGGGCGTACCGCGCCGTTATATCGGGTATTTATTTACCTGTCTATGCCGTGCCGCTACAACATGCGAGTATAGGACGGTACAGTACGGGTACGCCGAGCTTGTACGGTTATAATCGCAGAGGCGATTTACAGTCTGAAATAATGGGGATAATGAAAAGGTCTGTAATTACGTTCCAATGATCTCTGCCCCCTCAACAAGATATTATATATCCAATTTGCCCGCCTACATCTGCAGTCCGCGACCCTTACAAGTCGCCAGAGAGTAACAGACTAATTTCTATAGATAATGTCACTTCAAGTCACAACTTTTACAATTAAAAATATCGAGAAAAAAAACTCATTTTAGCGTCATATTTATTATTTTAATTAAATAAGGGGTCGTCCTTAAATTGCGCGTTTCCAGATGATCAATGGTTCTGATAGAAAGTTAATCTTTTTGTTTGAAAATTTAAGTTTTTAGTTGATAATTTAACTTTTTTGTTAAGAATTCTTAAATTATATTAAAAATTCGTTTTTTTGTAGTAAATTAATCTTTTTGATTGAGAATTCTTGAATTTTAATGAAAATTTGTCTTTTTTTGGTATTAACTTAATCTTTTTATTTAAATATCATATTTTTTAGTTGAAAGTTTAACTTTTTGATTGAGAATTCTTCAATTTTATTAAGTAATCGGGTTTTACGGTAAAAAAATTAATTTTTTTGTTTAAAAAATAATTTTTTTATTAAAACTTTACAACTAGTTTTCAAAGTTGAACTGTTTTTGTTTAAAAAATTCGTCTTTTTTATTTGAAAATTCAACTTTTTGTTTGAGAATTCTTGATGTTTTTAGACTCGTTTTTTCGTTAAAAAATTAATCTTTTTTTTTAATTCATCTTTTTCAGTTTATAATTTAACTTTTTAATTAGGAATTCTTAAATTATATTAAAAATTCGGTCTTTTTTGTAGTAAATTAATCTTTTTGTTTAACAATTCATCTTTTTTATTTGAAAATTCAACTTTTTGATTGAGAATTATTGAATTTTAATAAAAAGTTGTCTTTTTTGATAGTAAATTAATCTTTTTATTTAAAAAAACAACTTTTTAGTTGAAACTTTAACTTTTTAGTTGAGAATTTTTAAATTTTGTTAAATATTCGGGGTTTTCGGTCAAAAATTGATCTTATTGTTCAAAAATCATTTTTTGGTTAATAATGCATCTTTTTTAGCAGAAAATTAAACTTTTTGATTGAGAATTCTTAAATTTTAATGAAAATTGGTCTTTTTTAGAAGTAAATTAATCTTTTTGTTCAAAAATTCATCTTTTTCAGTTCAAAGCTTAACTTTTTGGTTGAGAATTCTTCAATTTTGTCAAATAATAGGGTTTTTCGGAAAAAATTAATTTTATTTTTTAAAAAATAATCTTTAATTAAAAATTAAACAAATAGGTTTTAAAGATGAACTACCTTCTTAAAAATTAGAAAAAAATTCTTTGTTAAAAATTAATTTTTTAGTTAACAATTCTTGAGTTTCACTGAAAATTCGTCTTTTTTGGTAGTAAATTAATCTTTTTGTTTAAAAAATCATCTTTAACAACTAGGTTTTAAAGGTGATCTGTTGTCTGAAAAATTAAAAAAAATCTTTTTTCTTAAAACTTCAGCTTTTTGGTTTCGAATTCCTTAATTTCATTAAACATTCGTCTTTTCTGGCGGTAAATTAATATTTTGTTAAAAAATACATCTTTTTTTAGTAGAAAATTCAACTTTTCGTTAAAGAATTCTTTAATTATATTAAAAATTTCTTTATTTTTTTGTGGTAAATCAATCTTTTTGTTTAAAACGTCGTCTTTTTTATTTAAACATTCAACTTTTTGATTCAGAATTCTTAAAGCTTGTTAGGCACGTTTTTTCGTTAAAAAAATTTTTTTTTTTCTAAATTCATCTTTTTTAGTTTATAATTCAACTTTTTTAGTTAAGAATTCTTAAATTATATTAAAAATTTGTTTTGTTGTAGTAAATTAATCTTTTTGATTAAAAATTCATATTTTTTATTTGAAAATTCAACTTTTTGAGTGAGAATTCTTGAAGTTTGTTAAACTCGTTTTTTCGTTAAAATTTTTTTTTTTAAATTCATCTTTTTGAGTTTATAATTGAACTTTTTAGTTAAGAACTCTTAAATTATAACAAAATGCATTTTTTTTGTAGTAAATTAATCTTTTTGTTTAAAAATTCAACTCTTTGATTGAGAATTCTTCAATTTTGTTAAATAATCGGGTTTTTCGGTACAACATTAATCTTATTGTTTAAAAAATCATTTTTTGCCGGTAACAAATTAACAACTAGGTTTTGAATTCCTAAATTTCATTAAACATTCGTCTTCTCTGGGTGTAAATTAATATTTTGTTTGAAAATGCATCTTTTTTTAGTATAAAATGCAAATTTTGTTTAAGAATTCTTAAATTATATTAAATTTTTTTTTTTAGTAAATTAATCTTTTTCTTTAAAAATTCGTCTTTTTTATTTGAAAATTCAATTTTTTGATTGAGAATGATTGAATTTTAATAAAAGTTGTCTTTTTTTGGTAGTAAATTAATCTTTTTATTTAAAAATTCATCTTTTTTAGTTGAAAGTTTAACTTTTTAGTTAAGAATTCTTTAATTTTGTTAAATAATCGGGTTTTTCGGTAAAAAATTAATCTAATTGTTAAAAAAATCATTTTTTGGATAAAAATTTAACATCTAGGTTTTAAAGTTGACAAACCTTCTTAAAAATTAGAAAAAAATTCTATGTTAAAAATTTAATTTTTGAGTTAAGAATTCTTGAATTTGACTGAAAATTTATCTTTTTTAGTAATAAATTAATATTTTTGTTAAAAAATTCATCTTTTTCAGTTGAATGTTTAACTTTTTGGTTGAGAAATCTTAAATTTTGTTAAATAATCGGGGTTTTCGGTAAAAAATTAATCTTATTGTTTAAAATATCATTTTTTGGTTAATAATTTAACTAGGTTTAAAGTTGAACTAATTTCTTAAAAATAAAAAAAATTTCTTTCTTAAAACTTCAACTTTTTGGTTTTGAATTTTTAAATTTCATTAAACATTCGTCTTTTCGGGGTGTAAATTAATATTTTGTTTGAAAATGCATCTTTTCTTAGTAGAAAATTCAACTTTTGTTTAAGAATTCTTGAATTATATTAAAAATTTGTTTTTTTTTTTGTAATAAATTAATCTTTTTGTTTAAAAATTCGTCTTTTTTATTTGAAAATACAATTTTTTGATTGAGAATTATTGACTTTTAATAAAGGTTATCTTTTTTGGTAGTAAATTAATCTTTTTATTTAAAAAATCAACTTTTTAGTTGAAACTTTAACTTTTTAGTTGAGAATTTTTAAATTTTGTTAAATAATCGAGTTTTTCGGTAAAAAAAATCTTATTGTTTATAAAATCATTTTTTGGATGAAAATTTAACAACTAGGCTTTAAAGTTGACCTACCTTTTCGAAAATTAGAAAAAAATTCTATGTTAAAAATTTAATTTTTTAGTTAAGACTTCTTTAATTTGACTAAAAATTTATCTTTTTTGTAATTAATTAATCTTTTTGTTAAAAAATTCATCTTTTTCAGTTGAAAGTTTAACTTTTTGATTGAGAATTCTTGAATTTTATTATACAATCTGTCATTTTTTGATTAAAAATTTAACAAATAGGTTTTTAAGATGAACTTTTTTCTCAAAAATTAAAAAAAATGTTTCTTTCTTAAAACTTCAACTTTTTTGTTTTCACTTCTTAAGTTTCATTAAACATTCGTCTTTTCTGGCGGCAAATTAATATTTTGTTAAAAAATACATATTTTTTAAATCGAAAATTCAACTTTTTATTTAAGAATTCTTAAATTATATTCAAAATTCATTTTTTGTAGTAAATTAATCGTTTTTTTTTAAATTCATCTTTTTTATTTGAAAATTCAACTTTTTGATTGAGAGTTCTTGAATTTTATTGAAAATTCGTCTTTTTTGGTAGTAAATTAATTTTTTTATTTAAAAATCCATCTTTTTCAGTTCAAAGATTAACTTTTTGGTTAAGAATTCTTCAATTTTGTTAAATAATCGGGGTTTTCGGTAAAAAATTTATTTTATTGTTTAAAAAATCACTTCTTGATTAAAAATTTAACAAGTAGGTTTTAAAGTTGAAGTGCTTTCTAAAAAATTTTTAAAAAAATCTTTCTTAAAACTTCAACTTTTTAGTTTTGAATTCTTAAATTTCATTAAACATTCAATTTCATTAAAAATAATCTTTTTTCTTAATTCATCTTTTTGAGTTTATAATTGAACTTTTTAGTTAAGAATTCTTAAATTATAATAAAAAATTTTTTTTTGTAGTAAACTAATCTTTTTGTTTGAAAATTAGTTTTTTTTTATTTTAAAATTCAACGTTGTCATTGAGAATTCTTGAAGATTGTTAGCCTCGTTTTTTCGTTAAAAAATTAAATCTTTTTTAGTTTATAATTCAACTTTTTAGTTAAGAATTCTTAAATTATATTAAATATTCGTTTTTTTGTAGTAAAATAATCTTTTTCATTCAAAATTCATATTTTTTATTTGAAAATTCAACTTTTTGATCGAGACTTCTTGAATTTTATTGAAAATTCGTCTTTTTGGGTAGTAATTCAATCTTTTTGTTTAAAAATCCACCTTTTTCAGTTCAAAGTTTAACTTTTTGGTTGAGAATTCTTCAATTTTGTTAAATAATCGTTTTTTTCGGTAAAAAATTAATTTTATTGTTTAAAAAATTATTTTTTGATTAAAAATTTATCAACTTGGTTTTTAAGTTGAACTGTTTTCTGAAAAATTAAAAACAACTTTCTCTCTTAAAACTTCAACTTTTTGGTTTTGAATTCTTAAATTTCATTAAACATTCGTCTTTTCTGGGTGTAAATTAATATTTTTTTTAAAAATGCATCTTTTTTTAGTAATAAATTCAACTTTTCGTTCAATAATTCTTAAATTATATTAAAAATTTGTTGTTTTTTTAGTAAATTAATCTTTTTATTTAAAAATTCGTTTTTGTAATTGAAAATTCAACGTTTTGATTGAGAATTCTTGAAGTTTGTTAGACTCGTTTTTTCGTTAAAAAACTAAATCTTTTTTAGTTTATAATTTAACTTTTTAGTTAAGAATTCTTAAATTATATTAAAAATTCTTTTTTTTAGTAAATTAATATTTTTGTATAAAAAATCGTCTTTTTTGAGAATTCTTAAAGCTTGTTAGACACGTTTTTTCGTTAAAAAAATTAATTTTTTTTTAATTCATCTTTTTTTGTTTATAATTCAACTTTTTTACTTAAGAATTCTTAAATTATATTAAAAATTCGTTTTTTTTGTAGTAATTTAATCTTTTTATTTAAAAATTCGTTTTTTGTAATTGAAAATTCAACTTTTTGATGAGAATTCTTGAAGTTTGTTAGACTCGTTTTTCGTTAAAAATTTTTTTTTTTTTAATTCATCTTTTTGAGTTTATAATTGAACTTTTCAATTAAGAATTCTTAAATTATAATAAAAATGCATTTTTTTGTAGTAAATTAATCTTTTTGTTTAAAAATTCAACTCTTTGATTGAGAATTCTTCAATTTTGTTAAATAATCGGGTTTTTCGGTACAACATTAATCTTATTGTTTAAAAAATAATTTTTTGTGGTTAAAATTTTAAATTATTATTATTATTATTTATTATTTTTATTAGTTTTAATTAAATTAGTTTTAAGAATTAGTTTTAAAGTTGAACTGTTTTTTTTAATTAAAAACAATCTTTCTTTCTTATAACTTCAACTTTTTGGTTTTGAATTCTTAAATTTCATTAAAAATTCGTCTTTTCTGGCAGTAAATTAATATTTTATTAAAAAATACATATTTTTTTAGTAGAAAATTCAACTTTTCCTTTAAGAATTCTTGAATTATATTAAAAATTTGTTTTTTGTAGTAAATTAATCTTTTTGTTTAAGAATTAATCTTTTTTATTTAAAAATTGAACTTTTTGATTGAGAATTCTTAAAGTTTGTTAGTCTCGTTTTTTCGTTTAAAAAATCAATCTTTTTTTTATTTATCTTTTTTATTTTATAATTCAACTTATTAGTTAAGAATTCTTAAATTATTTTAAAAATTCGTTTTTCTAGTAAATTAATCTTTTTGTTTAAAAATTCATCTTTTTTATTTGAAAATTCAACTTTTTGATTGAAAATTCTTGAATTTTAATAAAAATTTGTCTTTTTTGGTAGTAAAAAAATCGTTTTATTTAAAAATTCATCTATTTCAGTTGAAAGTTTAACTTTTTGGTTGAGAATTCTTCAATTTTATTAAATAATCGTGTTTTTGGTCAAAAATTAATCTTATTGTTTAAAAAATCATTTTTTGATTAAAAATTTAGCAAATAGGTTTTAAAGTTGAACTGTTTTCTGAAAAATTGAAAAAAATCTTTCTTTCTTAGAACTTCAACTTATTGGTTTTGAGTTCTTAAATTGCATTAAACATTCATCTTTTCTGGGGGAAAGTTAATCTTTTTGATTACAAATTCATCTTTTTTTAGTAAAAAATTCAACTTTTCGTTTAAGAATTCTTGAATTATATTAAAAGTTAGTTGTTTTTTGTTGCAGTAAATTAATCTTTTTGTTTAAAAAATTGTCTTTTTTATTTGAAAATTCAACGTTTTGATTGAGAATTCTTGAAGTTTGTTAGACTCGTTTTTTCGTTCAAAAAAATTATTCTTTTTTTTTTAATTCCTATTTCTTAGTTTATAATTCAACTTTTTAGTTAAGAATTCTTAAATTATATTAAAAATCCGTTTTTTGTGCTTGACGTTACAAACTTTCATACTAAATAATTTAAAAATTTTTTCCGAATTTTGTTTTACCCAAATCATTTAGGAGGACAAAAATTGAAATTCCTTTGGAAGAAGTTTTTGAAATTTTTGTTTTTGAGGGGGTTAACTAACCTTAAAAGTGACCCATTTTTAAAAAATTCTAAATACAATTTTGATTGTCGATATTTCAAAATTTAAGAACGGCAAAGATCCTCTTTTTTTGTCTCACGAATTATAGACACACCTAAAATATTAAAAAATACAAGTTTGATTTCCTTTTTAGTTAAAAATGGACACTTAATCTTTTTATGTAGAAAATTCGTCTTTTTGGCTAAAATATTTCAACTTTTCTGATAAAAGTTCGTTTTCTTGGCTAAAAGATTCAATTATTTTGTTGAAAATGGAACTGTTTTTGTTTAAAGTTTAGTCTTTGTTGTTTAAAAATTTAATCATTTGTTTGAGTATTCATGTTTTTAGATAGAAAATTCAACCATTTGTTTATAAATGGAACTGTTTGGTTAATAAATAATTTTGGTTGTTATTAATTATTTCTTTATTAATTATTATTTTGTCATTATTATTTGTTGCTGGAATGAAAATTCGACCTTTTACATTGAAAATTCAACTGTTTTGTAAAAAAAACTCATATTTTCAGCTGGAAATGAAAAGTATTTGATTCAAAATGTAACTCTTTTTTGTTTAAGTTTAATCTTAATTGTTCAAAAATTTAATCGTTTGTTTAAGTGAAGCTGCTTTGTTAAAAATTCTACTTTTTCGATTGAAAATTCATCTTTCTGATTTAAAAAAAAAATCATAAAATCAATGAAATAACCGTTTGTTACAGATGTAAAACATGAACTATTTAATTTTTTATTAGCCTAACTTTTTTAAAGAAAAAAGAGCCATAAAATCTGTTGAAATCTTAGAAATCTGGTTTACTATAACCTTTTTAAAAACTTTGAAATCTTTTGAAAGCTTTAAAATCATTGAATTCTTTGAATTTCTAGTGAAATATTTTCAAATATTTTAGAATGTTTTGAAACCTTTTGAAATTGTTTTAAATCTTCGAAATGTTTTACAACCTTTGAAATCTGGTGTATTTTAGCCTTTTTTAAATCCTCTAAATCTTTTGAAAGATTCAAATCTTTGGAAAAAGTACAAATTTCTTTTGATATTTTCAAATTTTTTAAATATATCGAAACCTTTTAAAATCTTTAGCAATGTTTTTACATGTAATTCTTTAAACCCGAGTGGTCAAATCCACTGTGATAGAACCTCGGAATTTTCAACTAATAATTTTTATAATTTTAAGTTGAATATCATAAACAATGTATACTTTAACATTCTATATTAGCGGAGACAAAATAAAAAACTTATAGAATAGTTCATAATATTAAAGGCTTTTTATTGAAATCTATAAAATAATTGGTTAGGTCTAGAAAAAATGCCTAGAATTATCTTAATTTATTCTGTAAAATCAAGATATTAAGTTTTCATATTCTAATTGTAAAGTTTCGTAAGTAGGTTAACAATAATTTTTATAGTTACACAATTTCCCTAAATTTTAATCGACTATATCAATTATTAATATTGAAATAGCAAGCATTGATATAAAATTTCTTTCAGTATAGTGGAATTTTCAACAAAAGAGCAGAATTTTCAAAATTGTTAAATTCATAGCCAAATAGTTGAATTTTTATTCAAGAAAGATGCAAATTTCTCTAAAAAATTAAAACATAAAAAAAACAAAACAGTTGAATTTGCAACCAACAACGATTTTGTTGTTGTTGTTTTCATGTACAAGTAATTAGTGAAAGAAAGTTCGAGATCCGAAAGTTTACAGGAAAGTTATCATTTTTTCCGAATTTTCGTGGACAATTCAGAGTGCGTGGGTTATGGATGAAACGCAGTCTTCCGAAAAAGATATTGTGAAGACCATTTTTATTTTCTTGTCGTTCTTCGAGTACAAGTAATTGGCAAAAGAAAGTTCCAGAACCGAAAGATTAGAGGAAAGTTAGAATTTTTTCAGAGTGCGTGGGTAATGGATAAAACGCAGTCTTCCGTTAAAGATATAGAGGTAAAGCTTTTTTTTGTTTTTTTTTTGTTGGTCATCAAAGACAAGTAATTAGTGAATGAAAAGTTGAGATTTTTTCCGAATTTTCGAGGATACTTCAGAGTGCGTGGGTTATGGATAAAATGCAGTCTTTCGTTAAAGAAAAGATATAAAGCTTTTTCTTTTTTATTGGACATCAAAGACAAGTAATTGGTGAAAGAAAATTTTTGAGATCCGAAAGTTTATAGAAATGTTAGAATTTTTTCCGAGTTTTCGAGAATACTTCATAGTGCGTGGGTTATGTATAAAACTCAGTATTCTGTTAAAGATACAGAGATGAAGCTTTTTCTTTTTTTTGTGGGACATCGAGCGCAAGTAACTAGTAAAAGAAAATTTAATATGCGAGCATTCAGAGGAAAGTTCTTTATGAATTTTCGTGGATACTTCAGAGTGCGTGGGTAATGGATAAAACGCAGTCTTCCGTTAAAGATATAGAGATGAAGCTATTTCTTCTCTTTTTTTGTTGGTCATCAAAGACAAGTAATTAGTGAATGAATACTTGAGATCCGAAAGTTTAGAGGAAAATTAGAATTTTTTCAAATTTTTGAGGATACTCCATAGTGCGTGGGTTATGGATAAAACGCAGTCTTCCGTTAAAGATATACATGAATCTATTTTTTTTTGAAACATCAAAGATGAGTAATTAGTGAAAGAAGATTTAAGATCCGAATGTTTATAGAAATGTTACAATTTTTTCCGAATTTTCGAGAATATTTCAGAGTGCGTGGATCGTGGATAAAACGCAGTATTCCGTTAAAGATATAGAGATAAAGCTTTTTCTTTACTTTTGTTTGTTGCACATCAAAGAGAAGTAATTAGTGAATGACAAGTTGAGATCTGAACGTTTAGAGGAAAGTTAGATTTTTTCCGAATTTACGTGGACACTTAAGAGTGCGTGGGTTGTGGATAAAATGCAGTCTTTCGTTAAAGATATAGATATAAAGCTTTTTCTTTCTTTTTCTTTGGACATCAAAGACAAATAATTAGTGAAAGAAAATTTTTGAGTTCTGGACGTTTATAGAAATGTTAGGATTTTTACCGAATTTTGGAGGTTACTTCAGAGTGCGTGGGTTATGGATAAAACGCCTTCTATTAATGATATAGAGATGAATCTATATATATATTTTTTAAACATCAAAGATATGTAATTAGTGAAAGAAAATTTGAGATCCAAACTTTTATAGAAATTTTATCATTTTTTGCAAATTTTCGAGGACACTACAGATTGCGTGGATCATGGTTAAAACGCAGTCTTCCGTTAAAGATGTAGAGATAAAGCTTTTTCTTTTCTTTTGTTTGTTGCACATCAAAGACAAGTAATTAGTGAATGAAAAGTTGAGATCCGAACGTTTAGAAGAAAATTAGAATTTTTTCCGAATTTTCGAGGATAGTTCAGAGTGCGTGGGTTATGGATAAAATGCAGTCTTTCGTTAAAGATATAGATATAAAGCTTTTTCTTTCTTTTTCTTTGGACATCAAAGACAAATAATTAGTGAAAGAAAATTTTTGAGTTCTGGACGTTTATAGAAATGTTAGGATTTTTACCGAATTTTGGAGGTTACTTCAGAGTGCGTGGGTTATGGATAAAACGCCTTCTATTAATGATATAGAGATGAATCTATATATATATTTTTTAAACATCAAAGATATGTAATTAGTGAAAGAAAATTTGAGATCCAAACTTTTATAGAAATTTTATCATTTTTTGCAAATTTTCGAGGACACTACAGATTGCGTGGATCATGGTTAAAACGCAGTCTTCCGTTAAAGATGTAGAGATAAAGCTTTTTCTTTTCTTTTGTTTGTTGCACATCAAAGACAAGTAATTAGTGAATGAAAAGTTGAGATCCGAACGTTTAGAAGAAAATTAGAATTTTTTCCGAATTTTCGAGGATAGTTCAGAGTGCGTGGGTTATGGATATGCAGTCTTCCGTTAAAGATATAGATGTAAAGTTTTTTCTTTCTTTTTTTATTAGACATCAAAGACAATTAATTACTGAAAGAAAAATTGAGATCCGAATGTTTATAGAAATTTACAATTTTTTCCGAATTTTCGAGGATAGTTCAGAGGGCGTGGGTTATGGATAAAACGCAGTCTTCTATTAAAGATATAGAAATGAATCTTTTTTTTTGTGAGACATCAAACACAAGTAATTAGTAAAAGAAAATTTAATATCCGAGCATTCAGAGGAAAGTTACAATTCTTTCCGAATTTTCGTAGACACTTCAGAGTGCGTGGGTTATGTATAAAACGGAATCTTTTATTAACGATGTTAGATTGAATCTTTTTTTGCTGCTGCAGCCATGCACCACTGTAAATGCGTATGCTACAAAAAACTTTATTCTCAATTATATTTTTTTTCTTCCTCATAGAGGAAGCTTTTTTCTACTTTCAATCTTGTCTCTTTACATTGTAAGAGGAAATAAAAAATGGTCCCTTGTGATCGTAACTTTGCGAGAAGGACGTTTTGCGTGTGCGGCTTTATTCGGTGCGTAGATAAACAAATAAATATATATGGACTCAGGAAAATTGCCCGGAATTCCAGTGTGGACTGAAAATCGTGGGAGGTCGACACGGGGGTTGTAAATGACGAGTAGCAAGGTCGTATTTACGAAGCTGAACTGCCTCAACTCCCTCGTTCTTCTTCTTTTCTTTTTTTCTTTTTTTCTTTTCTTTCATTATTCTCATCCTTCTCTACTACTTCTTTGGGCCCTAAATAGTCTGAGGATCCAAGAATCCAAGGAGAAAAGCATTAACGAAGGGGCCAAATCTCCATTGTAGGTGTGATACAGTCACTCAGTCACTTTTTTCAGAAAAAGTTTCTATAGTCACTTTTTTCAGAAAAAGTCACTATAGTCCGTTTTTTGTGGAAAATTCCACTTTAGTCACTTTAATCCATCTGATTTTAGATTTTGTCTAAAAAATAAAAATAAACTTTAATTAATTTATGTATGAAATGTATAGTAATTATTTTAGGCTGAAATTTAATTCTTCTCGGTGGAAAATGATACTTTTATATTTTTGGTTCAGAATTCATCTTCCTTGGTTGAAGGTGAACTTTTTGTTGAAAATTCATCTTTTCGGGATTAAAAGTCGTAATTTATCCTGAAACATTCGATTTATTATTTGAAAATTCTTCTTTTTCTCTTTTCGAAAATTATAATTATATTTATAATTCAATTATTTCCTTGACAATATTAATAGTTTTAGTATAAAATTCGTCCTTTTTGGTAGAAAATTGATTTTCTTTCTGGTTTCAAATTTTACTAAATAGTAGAAAGCTAATATATTTTGTTGAATATTCGTCAATTTTGTTAAAAATAAATTTTTTGGTGCAAATTGCAAACCTTTGCGAAAAAAATAAAACATTGTTTTGGTTGAAGATTCATAAATGTAGTCGAAAATTAATCTTTTTAATTAAGCATTATTTTTTTATAACTCAAAATTTAAGTTTTTGGTTAAAAAATAAAATATTTGAATAAAAAAAACTTTTATATTAAAAATTCATATTTTTTTGTTGGAATATCAACTGTTTTAATTATTTCATTTTCGGTTAAAGATAGTTTTTTTTTAGTTTAAAAATTGAACTATAGGGTTAAAACTGTTTGTATTTTGTTTAAAATTCATAATTTTCATTAGAAAATTAATCTTCCTGAAGGAAAATTCACTTATGTTCTTGAAAATGTAACTGTTTTGTAGAAAGCTCGTCTTTTTGGCATGAAATCCAATATTATTGATGAATTTCTTTTTCCTTATTGATTGGAAAATCTTTCTTTTTTTCTTTTCTTGGGTTGAAAAATATTTATTTTTTTCTGAAAAAATAATTCTTTTAAAATTTAAGTAGTTGGTTAAAAAATTTCTGTAATTTGTTGAAAATTAATCTTCTTGGTTAAAAAATTTAACTACTTAGTCAAAAAATGAAAATTCGTTTTTTTTGTCAAAAATTATTTTTTTCAATTGAAAAATTAACTGTTCGATTAAATATGTATTATTTTGTTGTATATTCTACCTTTATGTTATAAAACTTAATTATTTAGTTAAAAATTCAACTGTTTGATTGAAAAAAAATTAATAAAAAATTCAACTATTTAATTAAAAATTAGTTTTTTAATAGAAAATTATTTTTTTTAATTTAAAATTTAACTGTTTAGGGAAAAGTGTATGTGTTTTGCTGAAAGATTTTCTTTTTTGGTAGAAAATTCAAGTACTTGGTTGAAATTTTAGCAGTTTTGTAGAAACCTCGACTTTCAAGCTTGAAATTCTAACATTTTGTATTAATGTTTTGGTCGAAAATAAATATTTTTAATCGACAATTAAACTATTGGGTTAAAACTTGAGCTTTTTAATTTAAAAATCTAATTATTTGATTGAAAGTTTTTTTTTTTTGAATTCGTCTTTTTAGTACAAAATTATTCTTCATGGTTGAAAAGTCAACTATTTGTTTAAAAAAATTTTATTTTTGAAAATTCATCTTTTTTTAAATTAAAGAAAAAAATGTTGTAGAATTTTCTTATTTTTATAATCAAAATGCGAAAAAAATTCTTTCAACTGAAAATTTAAGTATTTGATTAACAATTTCTGTCATTTGTTGAAAATTAATTTTCTTGATTAAAAATTTACCTATTAAGTCAAAAAATTATTTTTTTAGTTTAAAACATCAATTGTATTGTTGAAAATTCGTTTTTTTTTTTGTCAAAAATTATTTTTTTCAACTGAGAAATGAACTGTTTGATTAAATATGTATTATTTGCTTCAAAATTCTACCTTTATGTTATAAAACTTAAATATTTATATAAAAATTGAACTGTTTGATTGAAAAAAAATTATTCAAAAGTTCAACTATTTAATTAAAAATTAGTTTTTTAATAGAAAACTATTTTTTTTAACTTAAAATTCAACTGTTTAAAAATTTAATTATTTAATTGAGAGTTTCTTTTTTTTAATTCGACTTTTTGGTACTAATTTAATCTTCTTGGTTGAAAAGTCAACTATTTGGTTCAAAAATTTGTATTTTGTTGAAAATTCATCTTTTTTATAAATTAACAAAAAAAATGTTGTAGAATTTTCTTATTTTAAGATTAAAATTGCAACTTGTTGGTTATAAATAAATGTGTTTTGTTTAAAGTTTCATAAATTTAGTTAAAAATTCATCTCTTGGGTTGAAAATGAGTAATTTTTTTCTGCAAAAATAATTCTTTTAACTGAAAATTTAAGTATTTAGTTAAAAAGTTCTGTCATTTGTAGAAAATTAATCTTCTTAGTTGAAAGTTTAACTACTGAGTCAAAAGATTACTTTTTTAGTTTATAAGATCAATTATATGATTAAAAATTCGTTTTTTTTGTGAAAAATTATTTTTTTCAACTGAAAAATTAACTCTTTGATTAAATATGTATTATTTTGTTGAAAATTCTACCTTTATGTTATAAAACTTATTTATTTAGTTAAGAATTCAACTGTTTAATTGGAAAAAAATAATTTAAAAATTCAACTATTTAATTAAAAATTAGTTTTTTAATAGAAAATTATTTTTTTTAATTTAAAATTTAACTGTTTAGGTCAAAGTGTATGTGTTTTGTTGAAAGATTTTCTTTTTTGGTAGAAAATTCAAGTACTTGGTTGAAATTTTAGCAGTTTTGCAGAAAGCTCGATTTTCTAGCTTGAAATTCTAACATTTTGGATTAATTTTTTTGCTTATTGTTTTTGGCAGAAAATGAATCTTTTTATTCGAAAATTAAACTATTTGGTTTAAACTTGAGATTTTTAGTTTGAAAATTTTAATTATTTGATTAAGAGTTCCTATTTTTTTAATTCGTCTTTTTGGTACAAAATTAATCTTCTTGTCTGAAAAGTCAACTATTTGTTTAAAATTTTTATTTTGATTTTATTTTTAGATTGAAAATACAAAAAAAATTATTTGAACTGAAAAATTAACTGTTTGATTAAATATACATATATTTTTTTAAATTCCACCTCTATGTTCGAAAATTAGTTAAAAGTTCAACTTTTTGATGGAAAAAAATTAATAAAAAATTCAACTATTTAATTAAAAATTAGTTTTTTAATTGAAAATTATTTTTTAAACTTAAAATTCAAGTGTTTGGGTAAAAATGTATGTGTTTTCTTTAAAGTTTTTCCTTTTTGGTAGAAAATTCAAATACTTAGTTGAAATTTTAACACTTTTGTAGAAAGTTCGATTTTCTAGCTTGAAATTCTAACATTTTGGTTTAATTTTTTTCCCCTATTGTTTTTGGTAGAAAACAAATTTTTTTATTCAAAACATTAAACTATTTGGTTTAAACTTGAGATTTTTAGTTTAAAAAATTTAATTATTTAATTGAAAGTTCCTTTTTTTTAATTCGTCTTTTTGGTACAAAATTAATCTTCTTGGTTGAAAAGTCAACTATTTGTTTCAATTTTTTTATTATGTTGAAAATTCATCTTTTTTATAAATTAAAGAAGAAAATTTTGTAGAATTTTCATATTTTTAGGTTAAAAATGCAACTTGTTGGTTAGAAATAAATGTGTTTTGTTTAAAGTTTCATACATTTAGTTAAAAATTCATCTCTTGAGTTCAAATTGAGGAATTTTTTTCTACAAAAATAATTCTTTTAACTAAAATTTTAAGTATTTAGTTAAAAATTTCTGTCATTTGTTGAAAATTAATCTTCTTGGTAAAAAGATTTAACTACTTAGTCACAAAATGAAAATGCGTTTTTTCTTGTCAAAAATTATTTTTTTCAACTGAAAAATTAAGTGTATGAATTAATATGTATTATTTTGTTAAAAATTCTACCTTTATGTTATAAAACCTAATTATTTAGTTAAAAATTTAACTGTTTAATTGAAAAAAAATTAAATAAAAATTTAACTATTTAATTAAAAAGTAATTTTTTAATAAAAATTTTTTTTTTTTAAACTTAACATTCAACCGTTTGGATGAACATGTATGTGTTTTGTTGAAAAATTTTTCTTTTTTGGTAGAAAATTCAATTACTTGGATGAAAGTTTAACAGTTTTTAGAAAGCTCGATTTTCTACCTTGAAATTCTAAAATTTTAGATTAATTTTTTGCCTTATTGTTTTTAGTATAAAACAAATCTTTTTATTTAAAAAATTAAACTATTTGATTTAAACTTGAGCTTTTTAGTTTAAAAATTTAATTATTTGATTGAAAGTTCCTTTTTTGAATTCGTCTTTTTGGTACAAAATTAATCTTCTTGGTTCAAAAGTCAACTATTTGTTTTAAACAAATTTTATTTTGTTGAAAATTCTACCTTTATGTTATAAAACTTAATTATTTAGTTAAAAATTCAACCTTTTGATTGAAAAAAAATTAATCAAAAATTCAACTGTTTAATTAAAAATTAGTTTTTTAATAGAAAATTATTTTTTTAAACTCAAAATTTAACTGCTTAGCTAAAAATGTATGTGTTTTGTTGAAAGTTTTTCTTTTTTGGTAGAAAATTCAATTAATTAGTTAAAAAATTAACAGTTTTGTAGAAATCTCGACTTTCAAGCTTGAAATTCTAACATTTTGTATTAATGTTTTTACTTATTGTTTTTCGTCGAAAATAAATATTTTTAATCGACAATTAAACTATTGGGTTAAAGCTTGAGCTTTTTAATTTAAAAATTTAATTATTTGATTGAAAGTTTCTTTATTTTTTTTTTGAATTCGTCTTTTTAGTACAAAATTATTCTTCTTGGTTGAAAAGTCAATTATTTGTTTGAAAAAAATTTTTATTATGTTGAAAATTCATCTTTTTTATAAATTACAGAAAAAAATTTTGTAGAATTTTCTTATTTTTAGATTAAAAATGCAACTTGTTGGTTAGAAATAAATGTGTTTTGTTTAATGTTTCATAAATTTAGTTAAAAATTCATCTCTTGGGTTGAAAATGAGTCATTTTTTTCTACAAAAATAATTCCTTTAACTGAAAATGTAAGTATTTGGTGAAAAATTGCTGTCATTTGTTGAAAATTAATCTTCTTGGTTAAAAATTTAACTACTTAGTGAAAAGATTACTTTTTTAGTTTAAAACATCAATTATATGGTTGAAAATTCGTTTTTTTTTCAGAAATGATTTTTTTTCAACTGAAAAATTACCTGTTTGATTAAAGATGTATTATTTTGCTTAAAATCTACCTTTATGTTATAAAACTTAATTATTTATTTAAAAATTGAACTGTTTGATTGAAAAAAATTAAAAATTCAACTATTTAATTAAAAACTAGTTTTTTAATAGAAAATTATTTTTTTTAATTTAAAATGCAACTGTTTAAAAATATAATTATTTGATTGAGAGTTCCTTTTTTTTTTAATTCGTCTTTTTGGTACAAAATTAATCTTCTTCGTTGAAAAGTCAACTATTTGTTTAAAAAATTTTGTATTTTGTTGAAAATTCATCTTTCTTATAAACTAAAGAAAAAAAATGTGTAGAATTTTCTTATTTTTAGATTAAAAATGAAAAAAAAATTCTTTTAACTGAAAATGTAAGTATTTGCTTTAAAATTTCTGAAATTTATTGAAAATTATTCTTCATGGTTGAAAATTTAACTACTTAGTCAAAAGATTACTTTTTTAGTTTAAAAAATCAATTTTATGGTTGAAATTTTTTTGTTGTTGTTAAAAATGTTTTTTTTTCAACTGAAAAATTAACTATTTGATTAAATATGTATTATTTTGTTGCATATTCTACCTTTATGTTATAAAACTTAAATATTTAGTTAAAAATTCAACTGTTTGATTGAAAAAAAATTATTCAAAAATTAAACTATTTAATTAAAAATTAGTTTTTTAATAGAAAATTATTTTTTTTAACTTAAAATTCAACTGTTTAAAAATTTAATTATTTGATTTAAAGTTCCTTTTTTTTGAAATCGTCTTTTTGGTACAAAATTAATCTTTTTGGTTGAAAAGTCAACTATTTGTTTAAAAAATTTTTATTTTGTTGAAAATTCATCTTTTTTATAAATTAAAGAAAAAAATGTTGTAAATTTTTCTTATTTTTATATTAAAAATGCAAAAAAAAATTCTTTTAACTGAAAATTTAAGTATTTGGTTAAAAAATTCTGTCATTTGTTGTAAATTAATCTTCTTGGTTGAAAATTTAACTACTTAGTCAAAAGATTACTTTTTTAGTTTAAAACATCAATTATATGGTTGAAAATTCGTTTTTTTCGAAAAAAAGATTTTTTTCAACTAAAAAATTAACTGATTGATTAAATATGTATTATTTTGTTGCATATTCTACCTTTATGTTATAAAACTTAATTATTTAGTTAAAAATTCAACCTTTTGATTGAAAAAAAATTAAGAAAAAATTCAACTATTTAATTAAAAATCAGGTTTTTAATAGAAATTTTTTTTTAAACTTAAAATTCAACTGTTTAAAAATTTAATTATTTGATTAAAAGTTCCTTTTTTTGTTATTCGTCTTTTTCGTAAAAAATTAATCTTTTCGGTTGAAAGATTAACTATTTGTTTTAAAAATTTTGTATTTCGTTGAAAATTCATCTTTTTTATTGAAAAATAATTAATAAAAAATTCCACTATTTAATTCAAAATTAGTTTTTTTAGCAGAAAATTATTTTTTTAAACTTAAAATTCAACTGCTTGGGTAAAAATGTATGTGTTTAGTCAACTATTTGTATAAAAAAAAATTTTATTTTGTTGAAAATTCATCTTTTTTATAAATTAAAGAAAAAAATTTTGTAGAATTTTCTTATTTTTAGATTAAATATGCAACTTGTTGGTTAGAAATAAATGTGTTCTGTTTAAAGTTTCATAAATTCATAAAGTTGAAAATGAGTAATTTTTTTGTACGAAAAGAATTCTTTTGACTGAAAATTTAAGTATTTAGTTAAAAATTTCTGTCATTTGTTGAAAGTTAATCTTCTTAGTTGAAAATTCGTTTTTTTTTGTCAAAAATGATTTTTTTTAACTGAAAAATTAACTGTTTGATTAAATATGTATTATTTTGTTGAAAATTCTACCTTTATGTTATAAAGCTTAATTATTTAGTCAAAAATCCAACTGTTAATTTAATTAAAAATTAGTTTTTTAATAGAAAATTATTTTTTTAAACTTAAAATTCAACTGTTTAAAAATTTAATTATTTGATTGAGAGTTCCTTTTTTTTAATTCGTCTTTTTGGTACAAAATTAATCTTCTTGGTCTAAAAGTCAACTATTTGTTTTGAAAATTTTGTATTTTGTTGAAAATTCATCTTTTTTATAAATTAAAGAAAAAAATGTTTATTTTATTTTAGTTTGAAACATCAATTATATGGTTAAAAATTCGTTTTTTTTGTGAAAAATAATTTTTTTAACTAAAAAATTAACTGTTTGATTAAATATGTATTATTTTTTTTTTAATTCTACCTCTATGTTCGAAAATTAGTTAAAAGTTTAACTATTTGATGGAAAAAAATTAATAAAAAATTCAACTTTCAGGTAAAAATGTATGTGTTTTGTTGAAAGATTTTCTTTTTTGGTAGAAAATTCAATTACTTGGTTGAAATTTTAACAGTTTTGTAGAAAGCTCGATTTTCTAGCTTGAAATTCTAACATTTTGGATTAATTTTTTTGCTTATTGTTTTTGGTAGCAAAAAATCTTGTTATTCAAAAAATTAAACTATTTGGTTTAAACTTGAGATTTTTAGTCTAAAAATTTTAATTATTTGATTGAAAGTATCTTTATTTTTTTGAATTCGTCTTGTTGGTACAAAATTAATCTTCTTGGTTGAAATGTCAACTATTTATTTAAAAAATTAGTATTTTGTTGAAAATTGATCTTTTTTATAAATTAAATAAAAAATAAAACGTGTCTGTGGCAGCCCTGTATATATGTGAATCTATAGATAAGATAAGTGTGCGAGAGTGAATGCAAGCCAACGACAGCAAGTACCGCTATACGCCAACAATGAACCAACCGTCCTGACTTCGTCCTTCTATTTCTTCTTCGTCCCTTTTTATTTTCTCCTTTTCCTACTTTCTTTTTTATTTTCCTTCCTCTATTGTCCATTCTCCTTTAACTGTTTTTCTCCATTCTTACTATAATCATTCTAATAAAAAAAAATCTTAAAAAAATGATATCAAGAGGTTTGGCAAGCCCCATGAAGTTTAACACGTAATTCCCATAAAAACAAAAGACCTTTTTATCAATTACTTATTATTTATAATAATTTTCTATTAGAATAATGATAGAAAGCATTTCAATTGGGATGAGGTAATAATTAATTCAAGATAACAAACATAATTGTTTAAACAAATTATTATTTTACATAATATTATCTTTGATTAATGCTAGAAAGTTGCGATTTTTTTCTGAAATTTTATACTTCTTGTCAACTTTTGAATTTAGTAAGGTAATAATTAATGCATTTGATGAACGTATTTATTTAAACAATTTGTTATTATTTTTAATAATACTCTCTTTAAACTTTAAATAGTGCTAGAATGTTGTGTTTTTTTTCTGAAATCTTCATATTTTCCTCTACTTTAAACTTAGAGTGTGATAAAAATTAGTATCAATTTAACAAACATAATTATGCAAACAATTCATTTTTTTTTTTTTTGAGATAGTATGGAAATCTATTTTTAATGCGGCTTTGTATAAAATTTTCAGCTTTTTGTAATAATTTTGACGCAGTTAGTAAATAATTCATGCATCTTAACAAAGATAATTGTTTAAAAAATTATTATTGCATATAACTATTCTGAGATATGATAATGCTAGATACTTGCCAAAAACTCGCAAACCCCAATTTTTCCCTTATGGGGTTTTTTGGGACACTATAAAATAAAACAAACTTATAGGGCTGATAGACATACATTAAATTCACTAGAAAAATGGCTTTGTTTTTTCTGATTTTTTAAATCCCTTTTCTAAATAAATATTATTGAATGTATGATAAATTATTTGATGAAAATTAACTTATTGCAAAAAATTGTATTTATAGAAAAATTTTCAATTCTTGAGCCATTCTTTGAATCGCAATTAATAGAATTCAATTAACTTTTCTTGGGAACGCGTAAATTGAACATTTACAGTTTTTTTCTCTTATTTTTATACTCGTCCCTTCTTGCATCGTATTTCAGTCTCCACCTTTTAATTTTTTTCAAGCACTACTATTTCAGCGAATTAAATAAATAACGAGAGTGTTTTTTTTTATTCAAGGAAGGTTTTTCTGAAATGGAACCGTAATTCTTACATTGTGATAGCTTCTTATTCTCTAATCCCTTCTTATAAATTCTCTGCTTATTTTTTTTTTATTTAACTGCATAGAATTATTTGTATTTTATGGACTCAAGCATTTTTAAAATTAAAATATAAAATTAACGTTAGTAATTAATTTTGTTATTTCATAAAAAAGGACAATATTTTTGATCATTTATGAAAATTGATATTTTACTTTCACAATTAATATTTAATATTGTTGTACGATATGTTACCAATTTTTAAGTCTAATGATTTAAACATTTCTATGACATCTAATTGTTTTTAATTAAAAACACCAATAATTGCTCACGAAAAACTGTAACATTTATTTATAAATAAGTGTTCCAAATTGTAAATCTTTTTTTAAATTTAATGATTTATTTTCCATTTACTTTTTAAAATTTTTTTTCGAAAAAAATTGTTTACAAAATTATGACAATGTAACGAAAAGCGTTAACATAGAAGGAGCTAATGATATTTTTTTTCTTCAAAAAACAGCACTTTTCTGCATTGTTACTCAGAGAAGGTGTACATTTTTTATAATTTGTTGAAAAAATGTTTAAACAAATAAGAATTGTGAAGCTTGTCGAAAAAATTGCAAAAAAGTGTACTTCTCTGCATTATTCCAGTCAAAAGTTACATTTAAACAATAAAAAATAGTTTAAACAATTAAAAAGAAATTGAATCGGCAGTACCGATTTTTCATATGGTCGAATTAGCTTACCACGTTGTGAGACTACCGATAATTTAGAAACAAATTGAAAAAAATATATTGTTTCAAAAAATATAAATGGTTTGAACAACTATTAATGAATCAAAAATGCATTCAAGTTTTTGATTTAGCCATTAGAAAGGAACTGTGATAAAAAAAACATACAAAAAAATAATATTTACGACCATTGGACCAATATAAAGCAAAATACTTGATCCTCGTTTAGAGGGTGATTTTCGCGGCATTCGGAAAGGGATTGGATTTACGCTCGTTTTATTGAAATGTGCGCCTTGCAGTTTCATATTCGTGAAAATGAGGGTTTTCACCATGTATTTTTAGTGGAAAAATTGATGGTTTGGGCGAAACCCCTAAACGGTATCTGATCGAAAAGAATTATACGTTTCACCCTTTCCAAATTCGACTACTTCAAGGCTGTTTCAAAACTTTTTCAAGACTGTTCAACGCTATTCAAGACTGATTCAAGACTGTTAAATTTCAAGAAAAGACAAGAGTGGTAGATTCAAGACTGTTCAAGACTATTCAAGATTCTTGAAAGACTGTTCAACACTGTTTG
>JAAAKG020147717.1:28409-53294 GCA_010014905.2 Druon quercuslanigerum
TGTTAAAGTTCTAGGAAAGACAAAAGTCTCATATCTAGACTGGCAAGTTCAATAATAATTACAGACTAATTCAAGACGGGTCCAAGACTGTTCAAGACAGAAACGCTGTTTTACACTGTTTAAAGACTTTTTAACTTTAACAAAGAATAAGACTGTCAGTGCTGATAAATTGAAGAGACCTTTTTAAGACTGTTTCATGAATGTTCAAGACTATTAAAGACGGTTTAAAGACTGCTCGTCACTGTTCCAAGACTGTCAAAATAAAGAGGACAAGATAAGACTGTCAAGACTGTTTCAAGAATGTTAAATACACTTTTAAGACTATACAAGTTCAAGAAAACACAGAACTGTCACGGCAAGACTTGTAAGTTCAAGACTATTTACATGCACTTTAAAGACTGTTTAAAGGCTGCTCACGGGACTATTCAAGACTGTTTAAAGATTGTTCAACAATGTTTCAAGTCTCATATCAAGACTGGTAAGTTCATAAATTACTACAGACTAATTCAAGACTTTTTTAAGACTGCTCAAGACTATTCAAAACGGTTTAAATCTCACAAAATGAGCCATTTACGCCAATTACTTTAGTCTGATGACCCTTGTGACTGCTTCAAGATTCGACTATCTCACGATTCTTTCAAGAGTATCTTAAGACTGCTCAAGACTATTCAAGACTATTTAAAGACTTTTCAACACCGTTTTAAGTCTGCCAAGTTTAAGACAAGATAAGGTCAAGTTCAAGACTATTTCGAAACTCGGCCTTAAAAATTCTCTCGAATGCTTCCAACACTTTTAAAAATAAAATTCTCTCCATCCGTTATTTTTCTTCAACCCTCTCTCATATTTCTTACAAAATACCTTCTAAAATCGCTCATTCTCTCAAATCCGAAAACTTGAGACTTATTCACCTTGTTTCCGTCAGCGAGTAAAGACTTCCTGTCCTGCAAGAGACGAGGGTGTGAGACAAATCGACAGGGTCGAGAGCGAGAGAGATAAACGTCTGTATGTATTACTAAGAGAGAGGAAGAGAGAGAGAGAGAGAGAGAGAGAAGGGAGGAACATGAACCATGAAGGCGAGATCGGTACGGAAGGACGGTGAAGTACAGAGGACGCCGTTTCAGGGCTCGGGGGTAGGTTGGTGTTCGGGGGCGGCAAAGGGTGGCAAGGGGGTAGGGAAGACCCATGAGCGACGTAGCGAGAACTGGGAAGAGGGTTGGTTTGCCAAGGGGGTGAGTTTAGGTCGCGAAGGGACGCGAAGGGACGACGCGCGGCCAGCTAAATAACGGCCTTCCCTATCCTCACGCTCATCCCCCACCTCTCTCTCTCTCTCGCTCTCGCTCTCTATTTCTCTCCCTTAACATGCTATTCTCTCTCTCTCTCTCTCTCTCTTCCTCTCTCTCTCTCGCTCTCCTTCCGTTTTCCTCCCTGTTCCGATCTTCTGCACGTTTCTCTCGCGTCCCTAGTTTCTCACCCCTACCCCCGCTTCACCCTCGTCTCCTGGGTTCCAGAGTCGACCTACGCCACCTCGCACTTCACCCTCAGGTTCGCCCGCTCTCCCCCTTGACTACCACCCACTCTACACCCCCTGGCCACTCACCCACCTCGAAAGCCCCCGTGTTTTCAGGCTTACGTGCGCGTTACGTGTACGAAAGCGCGAGCTCTCTCTCTCCCTCTCGTTCTAGACTATATAGTATATATATATATATATATATATATAGGTTCATGTCCTTCTCCCAGGGGCGGATTTTGCCCCTGTGAGACTTCTCCAGAATCTCTGAGGACCGGGGGCCGGTTCGATAAAATCGACTTACGCAGAGGAAAAGTGCGGGAAAACGAAAGAGGTCGAGTTTTTGAGAGGACTGGGATGGAGGAGAGACGATTTTAGGGGGATTCGGTGATGGGGTTTTGATGGAAATCCGCCTAGTAGGGCTGCTGGCTGTTGAGATTGAGGGAATGATGGAAAGTGGAAAGAGAGAGAAAGAGAGAGTGAGAAAGTGAATTTTAATGAAGTATGAACGGATTTTGAATAACGGTTTTGGGAGTATTGAAATTTACCTTATCTTAATTTAAATTACCGAAAATTTACTGAAAAAGTGCAGCATTCTTTCAATGATATAAAACAGTAGGAGAGCTACTGAAGTTGAAATAAGCTTTATTGAAATTTTAACATGAATTTATGAATGTGAATTTATACTGATTCGAATTCAGATGTGCACTAAATAAAACTGAATTCCAAAGTTCATAGTATTTAAGTTTTTGAAGCAGGGAAAAGTGGGAGACTGAGTGTGCTGAATCAGTAAATGTTTTGAATGGTTAATCAATCAATTTAACTGGTTATTAAGTAGGGTTTCGCTGAATAGTTATCGGATTTTATTCAGTGACCTACTTCTCATTTATTAATATTTGTGAAGTCGAAATTTAATTCAATGTATTGTAGATCTTATTTTAAAAGAAGCTCTTAAATATAATATTTGAGGACTATAAATTAAAAGACGTTTAACATCACTTGCTCCACATTTCATATATTTTCTTTTTATCGCCAGAGCATTTGAAATTCAAGAATTTTGAATCAATATTTTGAAATTCTATATGTATCATTTTATTTAAAATTTGATTCCCTAATATTCTAAGAATTTAAATTGCAAGATTCCAATTTTGAATAATAGCGGATATTCAAAACGAGCCGAATTTAAATCGATCAAAAATGTAGTTTTTCAAATAAAAAGTAAAAACCTTTTTATCACGACCGAGAATTAAAGAAGAATGTAAAAAGGGATATTTTTGGGAAAAACATTTTGCAATTATATAAACAATTATAATCACTTCTTTTCATATAAAAGATGAAGAAAATTCTAATTGTTCACATCTCTTATATTATGTCGCTGATTATTGATTAATTTCTTATTCCAACCAATTCGATCTAAGAAAATAAATATCGACAAGGAAATGAAAAAAGAGATTATTGTGTAAAAAATTTGGAAATAAGTTCGGAGATAAGAAAATACTGAATAATAAGGGAAGTAGTGTAACAGATTCGAAAAACAAGAATTTTTTTCAGACTATCTTTCTTTAAAAAATATCAGTCTGACCATTCACTGATTGTCTTATTAATTTCAGAATAAGATAACTTTTCGCTACAAATGAAAATATTTCACCTTGAATAAATTCAAAAATTGACCTAAAACTGCTATTTCGCATTTTTTGGGGCATTTTTCTTGTAAAACAGAAGGAAATTGTTGTGGCAAAAATTTAAAATTATTGCGTGGATATTATTCATTGAACATTCCTCAAGAGGTGACTAAACTTTAATTTACAAAAAGTTCATACTAAGGGAAGGGCTTCAAAACATAAGGGTGTTAGTGCCAAATATTATTTTATATTGCAGGAGACAGAAAAAACTGTCTATCTGTAATGCATTTGATTTTTACTTTTTTAATGAAAAAGTGCTTTCTAGCCTTGTTAAATAACGGTGTCAAAACCGCCCAACCCGACAGAGAAAGATCTGCATAACTTTTGCATTTTTCAATTTTAAAAAAGAACAAGAAAGCACATTCGAACTATTACTTAACTTTATCAAACCACAAATGGTTAATCTTGAAAGAAGCAATGGTGTAGCGCGTTCCAAAATACGAAAATATTGACAAAAAAGAGTTGCATAACTATTTTACAAAAAAAAGTAATAAGTACTTTTGTGGTATTGTTTAGCTCGATTGAATCCTAAAAATAACAGATAAGATGTAATTACTTTATGAAAAAAGCTAAATATGGATTTTGACTCACTTCTAATTTGAACTGGACCATAGTCTTCTCCAGACACGAGTTGGGTCAATACATTAGTTTGAGCCAATAAAACGCATTTCCCGGAGGCATGGGTAAAACCTGACTGGTTTGAAAAAATAGGGAATTTATTTTCCCGAAAAACAAACAAATTGGGAGGGGGATCGACCAACAAAAATCCTCCAATTTCTTCTCCTATTAAAATTTCTCCACCAGTCTAGTTTCTACCTAAAACAGAGTAAAAAGTTATTCATGAAAAATCGGAAACTGCTAGTTTTTGTGGAACAGATGCGTCCCTGTTTGCTGACTTATTCTGTCTCTCTTGTTCACAGTTGAGTCGCGGTCGCTGGTTATTAAACGAGGGAAACGAGCTCCTCGGTCGTGAGATGCCGCGTCCGCGAGATCCCGCGGACGTTCTTTAAAGCCAAAAGGGAGGACGTCACGACATGAGGCGGTGATGCAGGCACTCGGCAGTCACAGACAGTCACCGATGTGATGTCCTTGGCGAGCGACCGGGCGGATGTTAATCGCGCCCGTCATAATCGTCGAACTGGTTCTTCTGAGAAAGGCGCAGAGCAGCAGATAGCAATGAAACCGCGTAATGAATCGGCCTGATATCCGCTGACCCATAAGATCGTTGATCGTACCTTGGCTGGCGTGGACTCGTGGACTCGTGGAGAGTCGATACATAAATTTCGTAGCGGCTACCCGCTCATAAACTCGAGAGCGGATTACATCCAGCGAACGCAAGAACGTACGTGGTATTACTGTATTCGTTAATATAAGGCGTTTACGGCCCCCAGAGCGGTCGTCGGAGCTCAGCGCAAAAATGCGACGATTAAACATTCAAAAGTTCCCCGGGCGGTGTCTTCCTCTTCTTCTTCTTCTTCTTCTTCTTCTTCTTCTTCTTCTTGTTCTTCTTCTTCGTCTCCTCCTCCTCCTCATCCTCCTTATCCTCTTCCTCCTCCTCTTCCTTCTTCTTCTTCTTCTTCTTCTTCTTCTTCTTCTCCATCTCCTTCTTCAGCTTCTTCTTCTTTCAGTGGAGGAGGCGCTACACTTGCATGGCTGCAAAGAATCGAATGGGAAGGGAGAGAAAGGAAGAGCGAGAAACATTCCTTCGTTTCCGGGTAGAAACTCCCTTTCGGTGGGTGGATAAATAGCGGAGATGTTGTGACTCAGCTGTTTTTTAGTCTTGTCCCACGCGAGGTCACGACTAAAGCAGGATTAAAAAAATTGGGGACCCTCGATTTTTGTGCGTTATAACTCGTCAGAAATAAATCTCAGCGAGTCCAATAATAAAGACTATATAAATCTGTAAGGTTTTCTAAATCCAGTGGTGTTTTGCTATTTTTTGTAAAACATTTTGGTTCAAAATTGTTAAGGTAACTGTCAAAGCAATCAAGATGGTCTCATTGATTGTAAAACTTGGATATTATTTGATTATATTGTTACAAAATATGTTGAAAGTAAGATCTAGTGAACATAATAAAAGGAAATCGGGTCTATGAAATTAGCAATCCTGTAGTATATTTTTGCTGTGATTTTTCAACCTTTGTTTTCACGGTTCTTACTGAAAGTTGCAATGGGCTATTGAGAGTTTTTATCTGACCTTTTCTATTAAAATTGTTTATGTGTATTTATTATTTAATCGAAGAAATAAATTCCCGGTCATTTGCCGATTTTTCCGGTTCGCAACCATTTTTCACGGCCAATAAAATTAAAAACATTTAATTCTAAATCTAAACATTTTCCCATTTGAAGAGACAAAAAATAAACTGAAAATTAAATCACTCCAATTGAAACTCTTGAATTTGAAAATTTTTAAAATTGAACTTTGAAAGTCTTGAAATTAATAAAATTATATATTTAACTACTTAACAATTCAAACGTGTAAAATGGAAATGCAGACAAACAGCAAAATTCAAAATTATTAACTTTAATGAATTATATTAAATTTTAAATGATTTTTAAATTTGTCATTAATTTCTAAATATCTTTTGAAATGTATCGAATTTTCAAATAATTAATGCGAGGTATTTGTACCGGCCATATTCAGCTTTTCGTACCACAATTTCGGTGCAGATAACCGCAGACTAATTGAAAACAAAATGTAGATTTTTGCAGCTTTCAAATAAAAAATTCAGAAAATTTTCAACAATTGTGAAAGGATTCAAAAGAATGAAACCATTTTCTTACGGTTCCTAGGAAAATTGAAAATTATTTTTAATTTGATAATTATTTTAAGAGAATATTTAAATTTTTTTTTAAAGATTTCCAAAATTGTCAAAAGAGATTCTGGAATATTTTTAATATTTTAAGGAATTTATTTTAACTTACTCTTTCAGGACTTTCGATGCATAAATTTATCAATTCGCACAGTGTGTGTGGTATGTTCGCCACCGAGTTTAAGCATTTCAACGTTAATACTGTTTGCCCCGGAAGCCTTACCGTTTTTCAAGTTCCTCATTATATCCCTAACCTCAGTGACAGAGACTTTCTCAATTGAGTTTTCTAACGCATTGTGTTCTACATCGCAGTTGTGGCGTCCTATAGCTTCATTTCCGGATGGTCCCCTAAAATGGTCTCTGAAAGCGTCTATAATCCCGCCTGCCTCATATTGCATTTCCCCTTTGCTATTTCTCATGTTGACAAATTCTGTACTTTTATTTCCCTTCATTGCTTTATAAAGTAGTTTCTTGCTTCCTTCAAAGTCGTTTTGTGTTTTCTTCTCTTTTTCTGCTCTAATTTTATCTTCATTTTCTTTAATTAATCGCTTGAGTATTATCTTTTTGTGGCTGTTCTTAATTATACGTCTATTTGATTCCTCATCGCTAAGACCTGCCATGTTCAAAGTTCTTATGTACGCTTCTTTTCTTTTGCTTTTTGGGCAGCCTCAGTTTCATCATTTTACCATGCATCACCGGACATTCTTTCTACAACCGCTGTACCACACACTTCGATCGCACATATAACAATGATATCCCGGAACATAGTCCATACGCCTTCTATATCTTTATTTCGTATAAGTGCCTCCCAAGTTACCTTACATATGCTTTCGATTATCTTATTTTGGAAATCTATTCGCACATCCGGTTTCCCAGTTTCTTAATTTTGATTCGCGTTTTTTTTCTTGGTTCTCTTTTTTCTTTATCCTCGAACTATGTTAATTTTGGAGATGAGAAGGTAATGATCAGTATTGCATTCAGAACCCCTGATGACCCTTGTATCTTTGACTAGCTTTCTTAGTATTTTATTTGCAACAACACAATCAATTATATACCCCTTTCTAAGCATAAGCAAACTAATTTATCTCCGTTATAGTTTGTTCTTGGATCCCCAAAATTACCATTTTGTGTCATTTAAAGTGTCCCAGAAGGCGTCTTTTACTTCTCTGGGATCACTAACAACTGGCGCGTAACATGCAATAATAAATAATCCTCTGATTTCTACTTTCTTTCTAGCCCACAATAATCTGGGAGATACAAAATCATGATCTCGGAGATGCTGCTTCGCTCTTTTATTCGAAATAAGACCTAATACTCCTTGCCTACGATGTGTTTCACTATCTACTCCATACCATATTTCAAATGCTAAATATTCAATAATTGTTCTATTTCTTAATTAAATTTTTTTTTAATTGAATGGGTTAAAAATTGAATTTTTTTAGACAACCAATATTTTAAACTTAATAAAAGTCTTTAACTATGAATGTATTATTATTAAGCTACTTTTGTGTTCAAAATAGTTTATAAAGTTTAAATCAGGCATTTATATTTCTTTGATGACGAAGACTTTCCAATTAAAACTCCAATTAAAATATTAAAATCTGAAAATTCTTAATTTTTTTTGGATTTAAAATCCTTTTGCCAAATAAATTATTGTTTAATCTTCAATATTTAAAGTACAGATAAAATTTAAAAAGTATTTATTTATTTATACCTACATTTGATAAAGTAAAAATGTTTTTTATCCAAAATTTCCAACTTCAAAAGCTTTTAATTTTCAATTGTTTAAGTCATTAAGACTGCATTTTGAAATTCCTAAAATTAAAAATGTATGTTTAAAAATAACAATCTAAGATGGAAAGTTTTTGAAGATAAAGATTTTAACCTTGGAAATTGTAAATTAAATAATATTAGAAGTGAAAATGATAAAAATTCAACTTATTATTTTAAAAACAGTTAAAATCGTACTTTGAGAGATTTTTGTTCTAAAAATAAGTAAAATTTTCGGTCAAAAATTAAATTCATTGTCACTTCCCGGTTTTCCTGGTCTCAGAAAATTTATGGTCATTTCCCTTTTTTCCTGGTTCGTCAGTCCAGCGGCCACCATGAAACAGCGTATGATTGGAAAGTTTATATTGACCATTCTTAACAGTGATATTTGTCATTTTTAGGAGGTTTTTCTTTACCGTGGCTTCTTAGGTAATTTTAACATTGTTTTTCTAATGATGGTTATTGACCATTGCGATCGAGACTATTGATTGTAGTAGATTATTTTTTTGGGTGTTTTTATTTACTGCTGATATTAAGTTATGATAAAACAACAGGAAAGTGTCAATAAGGACTTCCTAAGGTCGACAGTTGTTGATTTCAAAAGGTTTTTTTGTAAGGAGGCCGTTATTAGCGACTTCTTCTTAATGATGGCTCTTTTTCCAGGTCATAATAGACTAAAGTTACTGAAAGCTTTAATTGACGTAGCTATTAACGGTTATTAAGGCTGTTTTCAAGAGTCTATTGTTATAGTCACTTGCTAAGAACGTTGTTCTTAGTGAATACTGCGTAAGGTTATTAACCGTTACTCTTATTGTTCCATAACTTATATAATCTTTGATTATATCCCTTACTTAGGGGGTTGTTATTAGTCTTTCTACGCTTGTTGTTATTTTCGGGATCGATATTGACTACTGCTGTTGTGCGATTTTATCGATCGTGAGTGTTGAGGATTCCTATTCGTCGTTGCTTGTGAACTGGTGCTGTTAATGTCCTTTTCTATTGGGGTTTCTTGTTGGTCATTGCTTGGGGAGGTTGTCATTGATCGCTGTTGTGAGGTTCGGCGTGCGCTATTGAGCACTTATGTTGAGGATATGATCAATAATATATAGGGTGCTGCTAAGTATAGGCTGTTTCTCAGTCATTGACTGTTGTATTACCATCTGTAACTACGAAGACTAAAGTCGGCGTGAAAAGTACGCGACCCCCACTTTGAACGCCCACCACTCGTTCAAAAAAATCGCAGAAAATTTTAGTGAGGTATACGCGAAAGCTTAAAGTCTCTTCCCAAAAGCAGCTGGAAGTCTTAAAAAGTCTGAAAAAATTCACACACGCGCCTTAAGGTGTCTAGAATGGAATACAGTGTTCAAAATTTCGAAATATAAAATTGTTTGCTAATTACAGACCGTTTTCCGAACAATCTTATCTTCGACAGAAACAATGATAGGGAGTTGGTTTATGGCTTAAGATGTGCAGTTTTGCAACTTGATTGAAGTGCACTTTAAAAAGATGAAAACGATCGATATTTCGCGAAATAATCGTCTAAGAATATTTCAAGATTTAAGACGAAAGGGCATCGTAGATAGTTTTAGAAAAAAGTAACCATTTCATAACAATAGGTACCTCAGGAGGAAGGGGATAACAGCTCACCCCCATGTCAATAGTTGGGAGGGGAAAGGCAGGTTGTATCCTTTCCGAATGATGTTATTTGTTGGCTAATTGCTGGGGGATGTTATCATTGAGCGTTGTCTCTAGGATCGATATTGTCTACTCCTGTTGGTTATTATTGATCCTAACTTGCTACTCAGGATTGTTATTAGGTATAGCTAGGGATGTGTTTATCTAGGAATGTGGTTTTTATCTAGGAAGGTGTTGTTTAGTTAGGGAGGTGTTATTGTGGCGGAATTTGTGGCTCATTGGTAGGGGAGGTCATTACTCGCACTAATTACTATCCGTAAATATTGAGGTTTAAATGGTTTTTGATAGAAAGCTTCACTTATTGTTTGTTACAGGCCTTACTTGTAAAGAGTTTATGGATGAGCATTGCAAAAGAGGTTATGATTAATGTTGGCTATTGTCGACTTTTTCCCTAACTCTTAAGTGATGTTATTCGCTACTGTTGTTCTAAGTCCTTGCAAAGATGCTTGCTTCTTTCAATTGACCGAAAATTTTGCTAAGTATTAAAGATGCCTACAGATACAAAGTAATAAAAATAATATTTAAAAAATCATGATAATATCAAACGGTGAACATCATTTGGGTAACTATTGAGGCTAGTTATTGATTTTTGGTTTGGAGGCGCTGCTGTTATGTCCCTTTCTATCGGGATTTTTGTTGGTTAATTCCGGAGGGAGGATGTCATTGGCTATTGTCTCTCGAATCAATATTGCTGGGTGTTGTTATCAATCGCAACTTGCTCCTAAAGAATGCTATTAGCTATAGCTTGGGAGGTATTGTTATTGATCCTAACTTGCTTCTGAGGATTGCCATGAGCTATATATAGGGAGGTATATTGTTGCGGAGGAGGTTGTTGCTGCTCATTGTAGAGGAAGGTTATTAATCGTTCTCATTACAATGCGTAACTATTGAGGTTTAAGTGGTTGTTGATAGGAAGCTTTACCTAATTGTTGTTATGGGCCTTATTAATTATAAGAAGCTTTTGGCTGAACATTGATGGCTTGATTTTGATTGATGTGGTTTTTTTTCGACCCTATATCTGGAGAGGTATTATTCGTTACTGTTGTTCCAAGTCCTTGCAACGATTCTTCTTTCTTGTAATTGCTAGAAGAGGTTGCTGAAGCTGAAGGATACCTACAGATGCAAAGTACTAAAAATAATATTGAAAAAATCGTGTTTTTCCTTGAAGCTTCGCAACCGGAATGCAGAGAATGTTCTCTTTTTGCTTGTAAGGTCTGGATTGAGGGCAAAGGTTTGGTTTCCGTCACGAATGTAAATTTCGAGGTAACAGGCGAGATCCTCGGTAATAAGCACGTCGGTCGAAGTAGCCTCGACGGGCAGAGATCGAACATGCAATATTGCAAAGCGTAGCCTGCCGTTTCGTGCAGAAAGGACGCATTCGCAAACGAGAAACTTACAAAGAGCCGGAGAGGATGAAAGCGAGAGCGCTTTATGCGGCATTCATACGTACCGGTGAACGTAACTACTGGCTGGAAGTATCTGCGCAAAGTGGGTCAGTGTCGCGGAACTTGAAAACTTCGCTTCCGTAATCCGAGTGCCACGGCGCAGACGGCTCAAAGTCGCTAAACTACGTTTACGCATCGTTGGTTGGTCGGTAAAATAGAGTCGTAGCGAGAAAAAGAACAAGACTAGTTGCTTACGTTGCGCTACTGCAGAGAGGTAAAGCTCTCCCATAACGACCTTATACGCCGCATTTTATCTCCCTCCTTATCTCGTCTAGCGTCCCGGCGTCGCTCGGATGTCGTTTTGTTTCTAGAACTGACGAGAGAAATACGAATACCACAAGTGGTTCGCACGAATAACAGACCTGATGGGAGTTCTTCCATGACTTTTTTTATTTCCTTCTCTATAGTTCAGATTGATCAATCTAAAAACGAAAGTCTCTGCAGACAACAATGTAGTTTCTAGATTTATAGGTTTATGTCTTTTATTATAATAATTGAGGTCTAATTATTTTTTATTATCATTATGAGTTAGTGGCTGTCCATAAACTACGTTACCGGTTTGAGGGGTTGCGCGAAAAATTACGCTTTATAATATTGTGCTGGGGGGGGGGGGGGGGTAGTCGGATAATTTTTAAAAAATTGGTGATTTTTTGCGAAAGATGTCCCCCCTTTTTAAAGAATTCTTCTTTCTCCTCTCCTTAAGGAACTTCCTCTCTTTCTTTACTTCTGCTCAAATGTCAACTGTATTAACAGAACCCAAAAAGAAAATCCAACTATTTTTGATTAAAGACCCATTTTCCTCTTGTTGAAAAAATCTATCATATTTTTGTTTCGGAAATGATCTCGTTTGGTTAAACATTCTATTATTGGGATAAGAATTTTACTGCTTTTTGTTAAAAGATATCTTTTTATAGTTAAAAATTAAACTACTTGGTTAAAATTTGAACTTTGTTGTTGAAAATTGTTTCTTTGTTAAATATTCATCATTTTAGTTTAGAATTCATCTCTTTCATTGAAAATTGAAATATTTTTTTGAAGATTCGTTTTTTTATTGCGAACTAATTGTTTAAACTAAAAATGTAACTATTCCATTTTTTATTGAAACATGATCTTTTTCCTTCTTGAAGATTCTATTATTTGGCTGAAAATTCATGTATGTTGTTGAAAACTCATATTTGTTGGTAGACAATTAATCTTTTTGGTTACAATTTATACTTTTTAACGGAGGATTCAACTATTTTGTTGAAAATGCACATTTTTTGTTGAATTTAAATGTTTTTTATTTGAAGTTCATTATATGTTGAAAATTCAACTATTTGTAGAAATTTCGTCTTTTTAGCCTGAAAATTCAATAATTTGGAAAAAATTTAAACTGGTAGAAAATTGTTTTTTGTTTGTTTTTAAAAACTCAACTTTTCGGACTGAAGCTTCACTTATTTTGTACATAATTCTTGTTTTTTGGTAGAACATTAATCTGCTTCGTGGAAAATTCATTTTTGGCTTAAAAATTGAATTAAACAAAAGTTAATTTATCTTGCCTGAAAATTCAATTGTATTTGGTTGAAAGTTAAATTTTTTTTTTAAATTGATTTTTTTAAATTTTTACGTTTTTGGTTACAAAGTTAACTGTTTTATTAAAAATTCGTTTTATTGGTTAAAAAATAAATTTCTAATATTGAAATTTAATTATTCTATTTTGGTTAAAAACTTTTTATTTGTAAGTCTTTTTTGGAAGAAAATTGATGCTTTCAGATGAAGATTTAATGGAAAATTTATGGTTGTTTTTTGTTTGTTGAAAATTATATTTTTTAATCTGAAAATTTAACCATTCCATTTTTTGTTGAAGATTGATCATTTTTAGTTAAAAATTCGTCTTTTGATAGAAGCTGAATCTTCTTGGATGAAAATTCATATTTGTGGGTTACACATTTGGTTAAATGATTAAAGAATCAACTATTTTTTTTTTTAACAACTAGTTTAATTATTTGGTTAAAAATATTTTGATAAGAGATTATTTTTGATAATATGCAATGATAAATAATCCTCTGATTCCTAATTTCATTCTAGCCCACAACAATCTGGGAGATACGAAATCATGATCTCCGAGATGCTGCTTCGCTCATTTATTCAAAATTAGACCTAATACTCCTTGCCTACAATGTGTTTCACTATATACTCCGGACCATATATTTCAAATGCTAAATATTACATAATTTTTCTATTTCTTAATTAAATTTTTTTTTTAATTGAATGGGTTAAAAATGGATTTTTTTTAGACTGAAACAATATTTTAAACTTAATAAAAGTCTTCAACTATGAATGTATTATTATTAAGCTATTTTTATGTTCAAAATAGTTGTTAAAGTTTAAATCAGGCATTTATATTTCGTTGATGACGAAGACTTTCCAATTAAAACTCCACGTGAAATATTAAAATCTGGAAATTCTTAATTTTTTTGGATTTAAAATCCTTTTGCCAAATAAATTATTGTTTACTCTTTTATATTTAAGGTACAGGTCAATTTTAAAATTTATTTATTTATTTATACTTACAGTTGATATTGTAAAAATGTTTTTTATCGAAAATTTCCAACTTCAAAAGCTTTTGATTTTCAATTATTTAAGTTGTCAAGACTGCATTTTGAAAATCTTAAAATGAAAAATGTATGTTTAAAAATAACAATCTAAAATGGAAAGTCTTTGAAGCAAAAGATTTTAACATTACGCACTGTAAATTGACTGATATCAGATTTGAAAAAGAAAAATTCATCTTTGTGGGTTACGCATTTGGTTAAATGATTTAAGAATCAACTGTTTAATTATTTGGTTAAAAATAATTTGATAAGAGATTATTTTGAATTTAAAATTCAATTACTTGGATTAAAATACAATTGTTTTGGTTGAATTTTAATCTTTATTATTTGAAAATTCAATCATTTGTTTGAAAATCCATCTTTCGCAGGTTGAAGATTCAACTTTACTGTTTGTTTAAAAGTTTAACGTTTTCCTTAAATATTCATATCTTATAATAGGAGTCTCAACTAGTTCGTTGCGAATGCAACTGTTTGTTGAAAAATCTTTTTTAGTAGAAAATTCAACTATTGTTTGAGAAAGGAATATATTTTGACTTAAACTCTAAGGAATTTACAGCCTTTCATATCGAATTCAATCACTATGATATCTACATTAATTTACCGGATCTCAATTAAATAATATATGTGACCTAATCAGGCATTCTTCTGATAAAATCCTAATCGCCCCTATATCGATGTGACTATTAATTAGTGCGAGCCCTCGACTGTCGTTGCATTAACTACCGGATAAGTTCAATGGGGATCACTTGCGAGCAGAGACGCGAGATAATGATCGCAGAACTCGCTGCTGGCGCAGATGTCTCTCGGAAATCAACGAAATTGCTGCAGGTGCGAGCTTCCCAGAATGCTCGACGAAAACTGACTGCATTATCGCAATCGCAACAAAAAAATCCAGTGCTCAAGACTCCCTACTAATTTTTATGTTCAAGATTAAGATTTAAACCTGAACTGAAAAGATCAGTTTTTCCCTCCGAAAGATCAAATTTCCAAATCGATTTTCATACCCGTCAAAGTCCATCAAGTGACTGGCGATCACTATACAATAGTTATCTGCGAGGTGGGGCGTCTCTCCCGGAATAGCCGGCGGGTCTCTGTATCGCCGGGAGGCGAGATCGGAGCGAATTAATCAAAATTCAAATGCCGCTGCCCCGTGCTCGTGAGGTGGGTGGGAGGGACGGCGGACGAATAAATTAGGGAAGCAGTGAGTGAGTCTCGGGGAGCGAAGAGGAGAGGCAGTGGCATGGCATGGCATGGCAAGGCAAGGCAAGGCAAGTTAGACTCGACAGAGCGGCGACTTAGCGGGAACGCTATTTCTCGAGCTAAGCCGTATTGACTCGCCCCTCGGGTCATCGCGAAGGATAAAGAGACGGCCGTCACGCAGCGCCGCGTCCAACGACGAGTTTCTCGCTCGCGTTGTCGTTTCCAGCCGATCGCAACGAAACCCATAAACGCCGTTGCCAAATCGTCCCTCTTTTCCTCCCTAGTCCCCCTGTCGTCCCCCCGGACCCCTTCTCCTCCACCCTCAGGCCCCATCTGCTCGCGCTTCCCCCCTTTCTCTTCACCCCGCGGCTTTCGAGCAGGCTCTTCGGCAGCCTCTCCTTACCGACTCGTCTCCCGGCCGCCTTATTGTCCGTGCCCATATCCCCTTCGGCACGTCTCACCTTTTTCGATCGTCGCTCGGCACGCGGGTATGCTTGCGATTGGAAAATGCGCTTCACCAGCCACACAAAACCTGCACCGACAGAAGCGGTCGCAGCGAGGGGTTATTCAGTAAAGCAATCGTGAAATTTTCAGAAAACGGAACAATCAGACCGTCATGGATCTCGGCAATCCCTTTTAATTTTGGGAATCGTTGGTCGAACGGTTATTCTTGTTCCCGGAGGCAGTTGTCAGATTGCTGGAAAACATGGCAATCGCTGAAAATCTCCAGATTTCGTCTCTCCAAAGCCATAAATCTAAAATATAATGAAACTAGAGATCAGTGGCAATCGCTATATAGCAATTTCACTAAATTCGACTGGATTCGACTTTCCGATTGCAAGACTAAAGAGTCTCAATCGAGTGAGTCTCACCTCGCGCCAAACCGTCGCGACTCTCCCGCAGAGGGGTCCTTGCTGAAAAGATTCGATACCGTGGCTGCGGTACAGCGATACAGCCGGTACGGGCGACTCATGGTGCCACGGAGGCCGCCTGACGCTGACGAGAAAAAAATCCGAGCCAAGAGGAAGAGAGTAACAGGCCCCCGTGAGAGACGGGCTGGAAAAGAGCGAGCGAGTGAGCTGGTAGGGCAAGCTGGGTAGGGCCCCGCCAGACTGGCCGCTCGACTGGCCAGCCAGCCATCAGCCATCCTGTCATAGACAGGATGTGAGGGTCCGCGAGCCCGCGTCGCGTTTCCTTTGCTTGTGTGCTTACGTTCTGGCGGCCGCCAATTCACATGTACGGATGTACTTGAGCCATTGCGTGCGAACGCGACTTCGAATGCGACTCCGCAGGCATGGCGGAGTTATGTTCTGAACGAAGCTCTTTAAAATCTCGTTAGAAAACGTGCCGAGCAGCTTTCGAGAGAGATAGATGGCCGCCGAGTTGTGGAGGATTGGTAGAATGTAGATTGTAGTTGGGTCTTTAAGTAGGAGAATGTAGATTATGGCAGATTGTAGATTGTAGAGCATAGAGGACCTGAGCACCTAAAGCCCTAAAGGTCTTCCAGAAAACTATCATGCAATGTTCAGGAAAATAAGGTAATTTCAAGGATAGAAGCCACAAGGTTTACGACTTTTTAAGTATTTCCTACTATGTACTGATTAGAGGAGCTAGATTGGTGGTAATTTGCACTCTAGATTTAAATTAGTCAGAAGCCACTGATTTCAAGTCAATTTTAATGATTCAAATAATGCAGAATCGTCGGGTGACAAATCTGTCAAATGTGAGGTTTGAAAATAGTCATTTTAAATCATCCAATTTGTTTAATTTTCAAACCAGACAGGTGATCCTACACAAAAATGGAATAGTTAAATTTTCAATTAACAAAATTAATTTTCGAAAAAACTGAACGGATTTTCAACAAAATAGTTAAATTTTCCACAAAAAAGATGAATTTTCAACTAAAATTATGAATCTACAAACAAACAAATTAATTTTTTACAAAGTAGTTCAACTTGCAACCATGTGAGACGAAGTTTCAACTAAAATGATCAATCTTCAATGAAAAAGTGAATTTTGAACAAAGTAGACGAACTTTCAACAAAGTAGTAAAACTTTTAATAAAACGGATGAATTCACAACACGGATATTTCCACCAACAAAATAATTAAATTATCAATCAAAGATATAAATTTGGAAATAGGAAGATTTCTTTTATACCAATAAATACGAATTTGAAACAAAATACTTGAATCTTGAAGAACAACCAATTAATTATCAATCAAAAAGTTGAATGTTTAACAAATAATCGGAATTTCTATCAAAAAAATAAATTGTAAAGAAAGTACATGAATTTTAAACCAAATAGTTAAATTTGCAATCAAGACGAACAATTTTCTATAAAAAGACTAACTTTTAACAAATTGCAAGAATTTTTAACCAAAAAGTGGAATTTTTAACTAAAAACGACTAATTTTCCACAGCAAAAAACTAATTTCCAAGCAAATAAAGTTTTTTGACGAAAATAAATTGTTTTACTACAAATGGATGTTTTTAATTTGTCGTTGAAAATTTATCTTTTTCAGTTGTTAAAGCTTCGTGATTTTATGATAATGAAAAATTGGTCTCCTTCAAAACAGAAAACATATTTGTTGATTGGTTCAGTCTGGGTGTAGGACTAGGATTAGTAGGAGTAGAAATTAGGATTTGCGCATGTTCATTTCATTGTAGTTAAGAAGTGTCTATTGATTTATTTAATTATCAGATGGTGTATTTATTGGTGTACTGATCCATTTTTCCCATATGTATAGTTTGTTTGTTCCATTGATGTATGCTCATCCAACCATGTTGTATGATTAGCTTATCTTAAATCGATGTTAGCCAGGGAGGAATTTGATTAGAAGATGTTATATTTGTGGGTGTACTGGTTAGGGACTTAAATTACGTAACAGCTCAAAGGGAAAGGGGGTTAGACACTCTCTGTAAATTTGTTACAGTTCCATTGTTAAAGAGGGAGGGAGGGGTCTGGAGAGAGCCGAAAATGCGTTACGTAATTTAAGTACGGCCACTTATTATGGACTAGTATAATAATAAATCCAATATCTTATAATTAAATTCTTACCTGGTTAACATCAGTTAGCATCAGCTTTTTAGACAATACGGTTGAAAGAAGATACAACAATGGAAAAAACCAACGATAGAGATAGGTTCTTTTCAAGGATTGTAAATAGAGAAATTGTCAAAAGTCTAAATATCTATCATAAGTGGACCAGTATACCAACAAAATCCAAAATCTTCTAATTGCTAAATGGTTATTAAGTGTATCTAGGAGTTGGTTTTTCAGTATTGTTACTGAACTTTCTTACGGTTATCATGGACCATTTCCATTGGGACCATTTCAAATATTTGTAGTTGTTCATTGGTAGTTATTGTTCGTTATCGACCGTTGATTGGGGTTGTTACTAAACTTTTCTATGGTTTGTCTTTTCCCGCTTCCATTGGTTCTTGTTAACTATACCTGGACGTTATTTTCTATTAGTAGGGATTATTCTGCAAAAGCTTTTACTTCATTCCTAGACATACTACAAGAATTCTTTTCAGAAAATTTGAAAACTTCGAGGAACATTTCAGAATCTGTATATTTGTTACGCAGACGAAAACAATGTACCAGTACACAAACAAATCCAACATTTACTAATTACATTCTTACACTCTTACGTGGTCTAGATCAGTTAACGTCATAGCTAATCATACAACATGGCTGGAAGAAGATACAACGATGGAACAAACTAAACATACAGATGGGTTCTTTGAAAGGATTGAAAATAGAAAAATTGTCAACAGTTTCACTCAGAAAATGGTATAAATAACTGAAACAGTGTACCAACAAAATCCAGCAACTTCTATTTGCTAAAGGTTGTTAAGTGTAAGGTAAACGCTCCAGTAATCGTAATGCCAATTTTATTGCTTTTTGTTTAATTTGAATGAATCTAATTTGTATTTGCTGTTATAGAATGCTGAGGATAAGCGATTTTTATCATTAAATGCTACTTTTACTATCAAGTTTCACGATTACTGAAACCGTCACGATTACTGGGATACTTACCTTATCTAGGAGTTGGTTTTTTAGTATTGTTACTGAACTTTCCTAAGGTTATCATGGACCATTTCCATTGGTTGTTATTGACTGTTTAAAATATTTATTTTTGTTCCTTCCTAGTAGTTGTTCATTGCTATTCCTGCAAGTTATTGTCTATTATTAGGGGGTAGTCTTTCTTGACAGTTGACACACTAGGAATGCTTTTCAGAAATTTTGAAATATCGAGAAAAACTTCAAAATCTGTATAGTTGCTACATAGATGGAAAGAATGGACCAGTCTACCAACAAATCCAATATCTTTGAATTAAATTCTTATCTGCTCAACATCCATTAACAGCAGCTAATGCTAATCTATCTATGCTGTTGGATTTTTCATAACAGGCTGATAAATCTTGGGATGTACCTTTGGAAGTTTGCTAATCTGTTGTAGCAAAGGATAGTCGAGTTGATCTCAAAGACATTGATCTGGTTTCCTGTGCCGTAGGGTGCCAAATACCCTTTTTTGCTTTCTTTTGGCGAATTTGGTTCTTTTCGTCTTTTGTCGAGACTCGCGCAGCTCATGTTCGGTGTTTTCGTGTGCTTGCGTGCTGAAGGGTGAGGGATTGGAAGGAAGCCTGAGGGATCGAGAGGGCCAGGTATATTGTATATTCGATCCCCCGAACCAACCGCGACGATAACCTACACCCATCGTACTCGCGGTGTTCCACGAGGCGAAGCTCGCTCGCATCCCTTTGTGTTGCGCCTGATGGCACACAACGAAATCCGACACAAGGATGGAAGCAATGGAAGCAATGGAAGCAGCTGGTCGCCGCCCGGTATACGTGCGACACTTCCACTCGATCCGCGAGACCCGCATGCCGAGGCGATCGACGATCGTGTTGGCGCGAGGGCCCCGGCCCCCTCGGCCCCTCGGCCCCATCACACGCACACGCACACCGATTCACTCACACTGAGACATCAAATTACAAATACGCTGCCGCGCCTCCTCGTCCGCGACGACATATATCGCATGTAACGCCAACCGTCGGGACTGCCGGCGATATTACCCACCGACATTCGTGCACTCATACAATCAAGAAAATATACCTATATATGTATTTATAACGGCATATAGTTTATTGTTCATCATTATTGATATTATATTATTATTGTTAATAATATCTATTATTTCAAAACACAACTTCGAACAATCGATTAATTAACACAACAATCTGAGATCAAAGACAGGAACGGGAGGTACTTTGGTGCAGAATTTTAATGTTAATTTACGGAAAAAATATAGAAATCAACTCACATCTCCTGAAAACTTTGAATTACTTGGAGGCCCTGTAAAATCTCTCAAATCTTTTAAAATTATTTGAGATCTTCGGAAATATAAAAAAAAAATTTTAATAGTCTTTCGAAATTTTTGAAATACGTTTATATAAAATTTAATTTATTTCCTCCACTTCTCTAGAAATTAGTTAAAGTCCATTAAAATCCATTAAAATGTTTGGAAATCGTAAAAATCCGTTAAAATAAGTATAAATAATTTCAAATGTCTTGAATATAAAATTAAATTGAATACCATTAAAGATTCAATAAAATCCTTTAAATCCCGTGAAACTTCTCGAAATATATTAAAATCGTTTGCAATCTGTGGAGTTGCTGAAAATCCCTTGAAATTTAAATTAATTAAATTTATTTTCTTGAGTTCCCTATAAATCCCTAGAAATTTTTTTAATCTCTTGAAATCCCTTAAAATGCCTTCAAACATTTTTTTTTAAACTCTCAAAAAGAAAAACTTTGAAACACTTAGAAATCTTTCAAACCCTTGAAATATTTGCAAATTCAATAAAATTCATTAAATCTTGGCACTAAAATAAGTAGAAATCATTCAAATGTATTAGATATAATTTAAATTGAACTTATTGGTTAAATATTTCTAAAAAAAATCATTCAAATTCCTTAAAATCGTTAATATTCAATAAAGTCCATTAAATCTGTTAAAAAGCGTTTAAATCTTTAAAAACTTGCAAAATTCTTGGAAGTCCTTTCAAATTTTTGAAATCCTTTGGAATCCCTTAAAATCCCTTAATTTATTTCCTTTGAAAATCATAAAAATCCACTAAAATAATTAGAAGTTATTTGAAATCACCTAAATATACATTAAATTGAACATTTTCATTAACCAACTTTCTTCGTCTTCTTTAGTTGATAATTTAGTTATTTTGTTGGAAATATAATACTTTTGTTGAAAATTAAAGTGTTTTGTCAAAAAGTCATATTTTTAATAGAAAATAAATAAAAAATAATAGAAAATAAATTTTAATAGAAAAAGAAAAATCGCCTTTTTTATTAGAAGTTCATTGTTTCTTGTTAAAAATTCAACTTCAATAACATTATTTTGTTGAAAATGCAACTTTTTTGTTTAAAATATAATCCTTTTTGTTAGAAATTTAACAATTTGGATAAAAGGTCAACTATCTTGTTAAAGATGTAACTGTTTTATTTGAAAAATCATCTTTTGGATTGAATAATCAAATTTTGTTTTATTCATCCTTGTAGATTAAAAATGCATCTTTTATAGTTGAAAAGTGAACTTTTTTTTTCAAATAAATAAATTTGAAATTTAAAACTTCTAATCTGAAATACATAGTTTTATTCCCTTTACAAAAGTTTCATCTTTTTGGCTACAAATATAACTATTTCCTGAAAATTTGTTAACCATAATTAAAAATTTTAATAATTTAATTTTTTTTCTTAATTTTTTACTTAATTTTTAAAAAATTTTTAAATTTTTTGTTAGGAATTAATCTTTCTGGGAAAAATTGAATTGCATCCTAAAAAATTCGTTTCTTTGGCTTTGAAATTTAACTTTTTAGTTGAAAATTCAACAATTGGGTTGCAAATTCAACTTTTTTTGTTGAAAATTTAATTATTTAAGTGGGAACTCATATTTTTCGTTGAAAATTCTACTATTTTGTTACAAAATTTAATTACATGGTTAAAAATTTAACTGTTTTGTCGATCATTCATCTTTTTGGCTTCAAAATTCAACCGTTTTATTGAAGAATCATGAAATTTTTTAAAAAATATTTATCATTTTTGTAGAACATTAATCATTGTTGTGGAAAATTCATTTTTATAGTTTCAAAATTCGTGTATTTTTTTAGAAATTTAACTATTTTGTTTGAAGTTGAATGATTTAGTTGTAAATTTAACTATTTTCTGATATCCACATTATTTATTGAAAATTCGTCCTTTTGGATTGAATAAACATTTTTGATGAAAATTGAACTTTTTGTGTCAAAAATTGAAATGTTTATAAAATTTTGTCTGTTTTGCTTAAACCTTCAAATATTTGATTATTGAATGCATTTTTTTAGATTGAAAATTCATTTATTTTCATAAAAATACAACTAATTTATTAAAAATTTAATTTTTTCGAAAATTCAACTATGTTGCTAAAGTCACCTGTCTTTTTCAAAAATTCAACTCTTTTATTGAAAATTTATTCTTTTTTATTGTAAATTCATCTTTCTTTGTTTTCATCTCTCTTCGAAGAAAATCTTCTGTTTTCTAGTTTTATAGTTTCAAACTGGAATAATTTTATTCCGTTTATAAAAGATTCTCTGTCAAAACTATTCCAACATAGAGAAAGCTGTTATTTGAATGTGAATGTTCAAGTAAAATGAAAAATTGGTCAGGGAAAATCAGGAAAAAATCAGGTAATTTTGAAAACGTCGTTTTTCGGCCACCCTGTATAAAGATTTGTGTGGATGTGTGAGAGTGAAGAGAGGGTCACTCAAACGCGAGTTAACCGTCGTCGGCGAGGCGGTGACTAATCGCAGCAAAAAGTCCCGTGTTCTATGGGTCATTCGATAACGCACCGGAATCCGCGATGTGTCGAGGTCCATCATGAATGAAAAAAGAGGCAAACAGCGAGCGAGAGATAGCTCAGGAATCTGACCGCGAGATGTTTTTCTAGAAGAGGAACAGAAAACATATTTGTTGGTTGGGTCAGACTGGGAGTATGGGAGTTGGGTTATTAGGAGCTGGAATTAAGATTTGTGGTGAGATATAGACACTAATGTTCATTCCATTCGAGTGAAGAAGATTCTATTGATCTGTGCTATTGGATTTTTCAAAACAGCTTTATAAATCCTGGGATGATAACCTTTGGAATTTTGCTAATCTCTTGTAACAACATTATACACTTTGATTTATGTATTAATCTTGTTACTTATTTCTCTTTGTTAAACAATTAATTTTGTATCATTATTTGATGCTAGTTGAAATTCATCCCTTTGGAAACAGAAAACATATTTTGCTGGTTGGGTCAGTCAGCTTCTATTGACCTGTATTGTTGGAATTTCGCTAATCGGTTGTAACAGCAATATTTATAATCATAAGGATATCTTTAAAGTTTTTTCATTCTTGGCTGAAAAATCCTCTTTTGTTGAACATAATTTGTTTACTGAAGCTTTATCCATTTCAGTTGAGGATTGATCATTTTATATTTTTTGAAATTCTTCGCTTTGGAAACAGAAAACTATTGTTCAGCCATCGAGTGAAGAAGAGGTTTTATTGATATGTGTTGCTGGATTTGTCAAAACAGTTCATAAATCTTGGGACGAATGATGATCTCCTTTGGAATTTTGCTAATCACTTGTAACAACAATATACACTTTGAATTACATATTACTTATTTCTCTTTTTTAACAAATTAATTTTGTATCATTATTTGATGTTAGTTGAAATTCATCCCTTTGGAAGCAGAAAACATATTTTGTTGATTGGGTGTGGGTCAGTCTAGGTGTCTTGGATTAGGAGTTGGAATTAGGATTTGTGTGGAGATACAGACACTGATGTTCAATTCCATTCCGTTTGTTTGAAGAAGCTTCTATTGACCAGTATTGCTGGAATTTTGCCAATCGGTTCTGACAGGAACATTCATAATCATAAGGATATCTTAGAGTTTGAAGTTTTTTTCATTCTTGGCTGGAAAATCCTGTTTTGTTGATCATTAATTTTTTTGCTGAAGCTTTATCTATTTCATTTGAGGATTCATCATTTTATATTCTTTGTGTTGCTGGATTTTTCAAAAAGCTTCATAAATCTGAGGATGAATAATGATCTCTTTTGGAATTTTGCTAATCACTTGCAACAACATGATACACTTTGATTTATGTATTACTCTTATTACTTATTTTTCTTTGTGTAAAAATTATATTTGTATCATTATTTGATGTTAGTTGAAATTCATCCCTTTGGAAACAGAAAACATATTTTGTTGATTGGGTGTGGGTCAGTCTAGGTGTCTTGGATTAGGAGTTGGAATTAGGATTTGTGTGGAGATACAGACACTGATGTTCAATTCCATTCGGTTTGTTTGAAGAAGCTTCTATTGACCATTATTGCTGGAATTTTGCCAATCGGTTCTGACAGGAACATTCATAATCATAAGGATATCTTAGATTTTAAAGTTTTTTTCATTCTTTGCTGAAAAATCCTGTGTTGTTGAACTTAAATTTTTTTACTGATGCTTTATCTATTTCATTTGAGGATTCATCATTTTATATTCTTTGTGTTGCTGGATTTTTCAAAAAGCTTCATAAATCTGAGGATGAATAATGATCTCTTTTGGAATTTTGCTAATCACTTGCAACAACATGATACACTTTGATTTATGTATTACTCTTATTACTTATTTTTCTTTGTTTAAAAATTATATTTGTATCATTATTTGATGTTAGTTGAAATTCATCCCTTTGGAAACAGAAAACATTTTTTGTTGGTTGGGTGTGGGTCAGTCTAGGTGTCTTGGATTAGGAGTTGGAATTAGGATTTGTGTGTAGATATAGACACTGATGTTCAATTCCATTCTATTCGTTTAAAAAAGGTTCTATTGACTAGTACTGTTGGAATTTTGCTAATCGGTGTAACAGCAATATTCATAATCATAAGGATACCATAGAGTTTGAAGTTTTTTTCATTCTTTGCTGGAAAATCCTGTTTTGTTGAACATTAATTTTTTTACTGAAGCTTTATCTATTTCATTTGAGGATTCATCATTTTATGTTCTTTGTGTTGCTGGATTTTTCAAAAAGCTTCATAAATCTGAGGATGAATAATGATCTCTTTTGGAATTTTGCTAA